>CATIWQ010007914.1:0-20587 GCA_949673415.1 Euphorbia schlechtendalii
AGTGGAGAGAGCACAAGTAAGTACTACTATTCCTACTCATTCGCATGCTGCATCTACATCTTCTAGTTCAGTTAAAAAGGTTAATGAATTAGACCCTATTTCTGTTATGCAAGTGCAAATATCTGCATTATCTCATAAGATAGATAATATGCATATTTTTTTTTTTTGAAAAACTAGATAATATGCATATAAATAAGAGTAATCCTTTGACATGTGAAAATTATGGTCAAATTAGACACACTGCTTTTGAGTGTAACTTTAACCCATGTGTAGGGGAGCAATTATGTTATGTTCAAAGTCAAGGGAATTCTTATAGCAATAATGGAAATAATTATAGGAGTTCTAATACGAAGTATGGTGATAATCAACAAAAGAATTACCAAGGTAATGATAGAATAAGCAATTAACAAGTAAAATAGACAAGTTTCCAGAAGGAGTTTGTAATAAACTATCAGAGTTTGAGGAATGTGACAAAAAGTTAGAAAATAAGATGGATCAAATGTTTAATAATCAATCATCTTCCATTCATACTTTGGAGATACAAGTTGGTCAATTAGATAGTGCTATTCCATCTAGAGGAAAAGGCCATTTACCTAGTAACATAGAAGTAAATCCTAAGGAAAATGTTCATGCTATAGCTCTTCGTAGTGGTAAATTACTAGACAAACCAAATCTTTAGGGTATGCTTGCTCATGATGTTGTTGAAGTGTCAGATGATTATCCGAGTAAATCCAATGATAAAGCAGGAGAGGATGAACAACCTAAATCTGAAAAGGTTAATCCCCCCTCAACCACCATTTCCACAAAGAATGAAGAAGAAGAATGAGGATAAGCAATTCATTGAGTTCATCAACAAACTTAAAGGTCTGGAAATCAATATTTCATTCATTGAAGCCATTACACAGATTCCAAACTACGGTAAGTTTATTAAAGAACTTTTATCTCTTAAGCATAGTTTAGAAGGAATATCGAAAGTATCTTTAATTGAAGATTGTAGCAAAATAATAACTGCTACAATGCCCACTTAACTTAAAGATCTAGGAAGTTTCACAATTCCGTGTAAACTTGGAAACATTTCTTTTCCAAAATGTTTATGTGATCGTGGGGCTAGTATAAATCTTATGCCTTTATCGATCTTCAAAAAGTTGAAGCTTGATGATGAAGTTAAAAGGACAAATATGGTCTTGCAATTGGCCGACCAGTCTATTAAACTTCCTTATGGCATAATAGAAGATGTGCTAGTAAAAGTGGATAAATTTGTTTTTCCAATAGACTTTGTCGTGCTAGATTTTGCATATGATGAAAAATGTCCTATAATCCTTGGAAGATCTTTTATGCATACTGGCAAAGCATTGTTAGATGTGTCGGATGGCAAAATTAAGTTAAGGATAGGTGACAATATTGTTGAATTTAACATGGATAAGGCTGATAAATACCCAATGGATGAAGATATATGCATGAAACTTGACTTGATTGATACTTGCATCCAAGAAGTTGTTAAGTTGGATTTTATCCATGAATATGAAGCCAAGGGGTTGAAAAACTCCATTGATCCCTAAATCTCTTATGTTTTCCAATATATAGTACTATATAGTAGTATATTTTTATGTGTATTTTAAGTTAGTGTAGTTTTAAAAATAAAAGAAATGAACAAAATTTTTGGATTTTGAACGTATCGTGATCATGCTCATGAATTTAGTGGTAAAAACTTTCTGTTTCTGTATGGAGAAAGTCACGATCTCGACTATCTTTCGCGATCGTGATTGGTGCAATTTTACAGCAGTTATTGCTGTAACGACTCTATTTTCTAACGGTTATAAATAAAATATATTCGTTGAAACATCCATAACTACCCATTAACTATTTTCCTAAGTGTTTTTCACAAATCAATCACTCTTTTACACAAATACAATCTCTTGCAAACAAGTTTTCTCTGTTTTTCCAAATCAAATACAAATCTTTCTTTCTTGAATTCAATGGCTCCTAAGAAATCTGCAGTAACTAAGGGAAAGAACAAATTGGTCAACCAACAAAACAAGTATGGATACCCTTTTCCAATTTATGGTGAAGAAGAAGTTGAAAGATACTTGAGGATCAAAGAATTTGATTTCCAATGTACACTTTTCTAACATCCTACTTTTTCTATTGATGCTAGGATTCATGCGGAAATAGAAGAGTATTTTTCACTATTTAGATTGGAGAAATTTGTTAATATGGGTTTTCCATTTATCGAGGGATGGGTCCTCGAGTTTTTTGTTACTGTTACGAAGGATGGGAACTTTTTGAAGAGGAAATTTAGGAATGGAGGGGAAGAATATAAGTTTACTTTAATGGATTTGATTAAGTGGTTTAATTTGGGAGAAACCTATGAAGAAATTGAAAAGGAAGAAGATTATGATTTAACGGATGTTTGGATTGAGTTAACAGGATTGGATCGATACGATGTCAAAAACTCGTCCAACAAAAACATTCGGATTCTCTACCTTCACAAGTTTATTTCTCAAAGTCTTTTCTTCCAACACAAAACTACTAAAGTATCGATGAAAGACTTGGTAATATTGGAGTGCACGGTTTTGTAATTACTGCCAAAGTTTCCGATGTATATGTTGGAATCCATCACTAGTTTAACTACACATAAAAAGGCTAGAGTTGGAGGTGAAAATACGATTTGTGGAATTATTTTAGGTGCGAAGAACCAACTACCATATCAATATAGTCCAAAAGAGAAATTTAACTTTATGGGAGGAGTATATATGAAGAGATCAGGATTGGTCAAAGAAGATGAAGGAAAATTTATGTTTCTACCATATGGGTAAGGGTAAGGAAGCTAAGACCGACAGAAGGATCTACTTCTTGAGAAAACCCATTCGATGAAGATATTAAAGAGGTCCAAATTGGAAGTAGTGGATCAAGACAAGCCTCCGGGAGTACACATGATACTTGGAGAGGAAAGTTCGTCAAAGATATCGATCAAGCATGCCTAGATATATCCTCCATATAGCAAGATGTTCGTCAACTAACGAAATCGAACATTTCTTTAAACCACAAGTTGAATACATACTTTAGAACGAAGAATTTGGATATCTCACCAAGTCCTCCAGATTCGAGTTCGGATGACTAAAACGGGTTCAATTTCGTTCTTTTATTTTATTTTCTTTTCATTTATGTGTGATTAGTTTAGTTTTAGATTTTAATAAAGTCTCTCATAATGAGGACATTGTGTATTTTAGTGTGGGGGGAATTTGTAAAAATCCCAAAAATCCAAAAAAATTAAATAAATTAAAAAAACTGAAGAATTTGAAAATTTTTCTTGGTTTTGTGTTATTTATACATTATCCCTACCTATACTATACTAACATATGTTCCAATGTTATTGTGAGTGTTAGGTATTTCAAGTTTGATGTTAGTGCATATTTCTAACAAAATGTTTTGAGTATGACCACACGTTGAGAGTTCTGAGCATTTTGGCACAATATTTAGCATTTGGCAAAGGTGAGTTGTGAGTAACATTCAAAAACAACATTCCAAGTAATTTCGATATATATTTCAATGCAACATGAATTAGTATAAGTTATATAGTTTTAGTTTAATGCTACCGATAAGTTTTGAGTGGAGTAATACCTAGTAGTGTTATTACAATGAGTTTTATATGCAATTCTCGAATACGTCCTATAAGTATTGAGTGCGTTTAAAGTGTTGGGAAACTATAGCCATAACACTTTGAAAGTGATCAATAAAGGATGAGGGTATTAAGAGAGAAAAATCAAAAGAAAGAGAGGATAACCAATGTGTTATGCAAAAGGGGAGGAATGGTATGGAGCAAAAACTACAACCATTCAATGAGTGAAAAAAGAAAAAGTAGCATAGCATGAAAAATGGGTGTAAAGTACAAATCTGTACTTCAAAAACATATGCTTAAAAGAAAAAAATGAGAGAAAGTGGTATGGAGCATAAAATGCAACCACTGAAAAAAGGGGAGAGTGATATGGAGCATAAAATGCAACCACTAAGAGTGTTTTTAGCATCCTAGGTTACCTAAAAATGCCTTGAGATCAAACTTTCCAAAGTGTGCTCCTTTTATCCCTTATACTTTATACTATACTTAAGAGAAGGAAATTTTTGAGTAAGCATATAACATTTATATGAAGACGCTATTCGGTTGATTCTCCACTAAGAGCAAAGGTATACAACTGGACTATATAAATTGCAAATTACTAATTTGTGGGAAATTTTGAACTTTTACTTGAATTTTATGCAACGTGGGAATGTGGTACTCGGTACGATAGTCTTTCACCAAATGAGACTTGAATTACTATTTTATACACTTCTGTTGTGTTTACCTTGAGGACAAGGCAAAAGTTAAGTGCGGGGGTGTGATAAGTGTATATTTACACTATTATCATGACATTTTCAATCATAAAATGATATGGTTTTGTTTCATTTTATACTTCATATAAAAGATTTCACGTGGTGTGTAGTTGTTTTTTATGCAAATGCAGAAACTAGGTGAATCTTGGGAGTAAAATGATCAAAGATGGAATTCTATGGAAAAAGAGTGAAAAGGAGCAAAAAGATGCATGGAATACAAGGATTTGGCTTAGGATAGAAGTTGTCAAAGATTGGAAAAGTTACAAAGAAGAAACATGAGGAAAAAGACATGTCACGATCGCGACACCCATTCGCGGTCGTGACTTGTTACTCTTCATAAGCAGAATGTTACAAATTATTCACGATCGCGATATGTGATCTGCGGTCACGACTTGTGACTGTTATTGGTTATCTCTTTTCAACTACCAACCGCCAGATAATAACGAATCAACCGCCATTAACCACCAACCAAAAGGACACCTTTTGGAAGTTAACCAATCATGAAAAGGTGTCTATCCATTGTGGATGAGGATGAATCTTTGCGTCCAATCATAATGAAGTGATTCAACTCTTCGCCAATGGACACGACTTTTCATTTTGATAGACGCAGTCCTTCGCACTCTATAAATAGGGTACAAATCACATCAATTTCATGGGCAATAGGTAGTAGGCATTGAATGATAGTATGCGTGCATAAATAGAGAGTGAAAATATCTAGATTTTGCTACTTTCAAAGACTTAGAAAGAAAAATGTATAAGTGATTCGATACCTATTTCGATCACTATATTTCTACACAAATTTGAGTGTTTGTTGTATGAGTGTAATTGTAAAGCACTTATCAATAAAAATTTTCATTCTTCAACATTCTTTTATTCGAAATTAACAAAGAATAGCATCCTAGCGAAGGTTCTGTACGAGTCGAGACCGAATTCAAAGTAGAAACAGGAATTGCGGGAATTGATGACTTCCATTAAAGAGTGGATACGGTTTGGTCAACTTTAGCTTTCACTTGCATACCTTACAACTTTACTTTGTTTTTTGCTTATACTTTCTATTTCGAAATTTATGATATGTCTATGTGTCATAACAAGTATTTCGTCTTGCGTCATTTATATTAATCAAGTTATATGCTTTCGAGTTAACTTTAAGAGTGATTTCGGGGTTAATAAGATTGTGTATAATCACTGAATCTGTGTTTATAACACTGTTTAGTAAGCCAACATTTTTAGAATGGCAACTTGCTAAATATGGCTATGTGAGAGCGACCCGTACTAAGCATAGTATTATAGTTATCCAAGTTCGTGTCATAATTTGTTTACCCTAGATTTAGAAAAGTCATCTCATGTGTTGCTCTTTGGTATATTATAGAATATTAGGGCGTTTAGAACCGTATTTGTTGAAGTTATTTAGTGTATGAAATATTCTTGATGATTTTGCATGTTTTTCTCTGCTAAACTTGTTCTTAGGAAATATCTATATATTTTACATTTTCTCTAATCTGTTCATACATCTATCTATTCATCTATCTATCATCCAAATCCTCCAATCAAATTACCTATTTTCATTTACTCCGTAACTCTAGTTGGTCTTTAGAATCGAATTCCTTCCCTGCGGGATCAATATCTTTTAAAACTACATCGAAAATGTATACTTGCAATGGTCACCATTTTTCTATTCTGATAAGCGGTATTGACAACACCTGTTCGTATTTTGTACTTTTATTTTATCGGTAGAGAAATGGGGAACAAGGTTTTTGGCACCGTTACCGAATTTAAGCCCATCGGAACGAGTATAGTCAAAATCTTGCGATCAACCAATATACCTATTCCAGCCAACAATTCCATTCAACCAAATACGATCCAACCTATAAAACCATCAGCCGAATCTCAACCCTCTACACCTGCAACTTCACCAGCCGATTCCCCTGTAAATGAAAAACAAAAGTATGGTTCTTTAAAGGACTTATACCGATGAACTACACCCACAAGAGAACCAACTTGTTCTAAGTCTCGCAAAGTAGGCCCGCGGGCTATGTTATCTTTGACAACCCAAGACCCTACATGCTATTTGGAGGCAGCCAAACATTCACATTAGCGTACACCTATGAGCGATAAATCTTCAGCACTTATTCGAAATGGTACTTGGGAATTAGTTCCCCCTCATCTTGACTCGAATGTCATTGGATGCAAATGGGTGTTCAAAACTAACTAATTCCGAATGGCTCCATCGACAGACACAAAGCCCGCCCTGTTGCCAGGGGCTTCCACCAAAGGCCATGGACTGATTTTACGGATACCTTTAGTCCAGTTGTGAAACCCGTCACTATCAAATTGCTCTTGTCACTTACGGTTATGCACTCATGGTTGATTTCTCACTTGGATGTCTCGAATGCCTTTTTGCATGGGGATCTTGATACCCCAGTTTTTATGTCACAACCACTTGGCTTTGCTGATAAGAATTGTCCTGATTTTGTATATTGGTTGCGGAAGCCGGAAGTCGCTGTATGGACTCAAACAGTCACCTCGAATGTGGCATCAAAAGTTGACAGCAACACTCATTACCTATGGTTTCAAATGTTCACGGGATGACACTTCTTTCTATTATCTCTGCCGGTGTACATGTACTTTGTTTTGCTAAATTATGTGGATGATATTCTTGTTGTTAGCGTAGGCAAACTACTCAGCTCATTTCCTTGTTGCAATCTCACTTTGCAATTAAAGATTTGGGACCAATTAAATATTTTTTGGGCATTGATTTTAATGGGCAAAGAGTCTCTCATTATTTGACTCAACAAAAGTACACTCGGGATATTTTACAATGGGCTAACATGGGATTGGCGAAGCCAGTCTTCACTCCCCCGGCTATTGAAAGGGACTCTCTGGCCGAGACTCTTGCTTATGATAATGTTACTCACTTTCGGAGCTTGGTTGGTGGCCTCCAATACTTGTCCATCACCCGTCCGAACATCTCATACTCGGTTACTAAGGTAGCACAACATATGAATTCTCCTACATTGGTGCACTGGCAGACACTCAAGCGTATCTTACGCTATCTACAAGGGACTCTCACTCATGGCCTTCGATATCATAAACAGGCTGGCCTTACACTACACAGATTCTCCGACTCGGATTGTGGTGGTGACGTTATAGATAGGCGTTCCACAACGGGGCTATTGCATTTTTCATGGTACTAATTTGATTTCTTGGACTTCGAAGAAACAACAAACCGTGTGAAGATCTTCCACTAAGGTTGAATATAGGGATGTTGACAATACAACTTCGGAGCTGGCATGGATTGAGTCCCTCCTTTGTGACATTGGTTTTCCGTTGGCATCGACTCCTACGTCATGGTGTGATAATTTGAGCACCACTTATTTGACGGCTAATCCTAATTTTCACTCCCAAACGAAACACTTGGAGCTTGATTTTCATTTTGTTCAGGAACGAGTGGCAGCTAAAACTCTGATTGCTCGTCACATTTCCTACGGATGATCAAGTCGCTGACGTGTTTACAAAGCCTCTCGAACGATATCGATTTCAATTTTTGAGAGACAAGTTGGCCTTGTTCTCCAAACCCACCCAACTTGCGGGGAAATGACAAGATAATAATCATGATTTGTATTCAGATAGCTTGTATTTGGGTAGGATTATTTATTAACTTTCCTATGTTGTATATATCTCCCTAGAATAGTATATTATATCATTGTAAACACTGTACTTATATATTAATGGAAAACCCTCCACACAATTAGTGTGAGAGATATTCAAACGCAAATCAAGACAAATTACTGTTAGAAGAAGCTGGCTGTGATCCTGTTTATTTCATTAACAGGAATTTGTGGAATTGCTGGAAGAAATTTTGTATTTGCTTGACAATTCTCGCTGGCCACTAACTGTAAGTTTCCACTACTATTTGTTCTGGTCATAGCAATCAATTTCATTTCAAATGCTTTTGTAATCGCAGCTACATGATGATCCTGAACTTGCTTCGTTTTTCACCACATCTCTGTTATGTTACAGAATTCTTTGGAGAAATTTGTGTCGTTTCAATGTTGGGTGTGATTTGAAATTTGGGGCCAACCTATTAAATTGTTGTCTCATCGTGGGAAGGCAACGTGTTGTGTTTATTGGTAAAGCCATTTTATTGGAATTTCAAGTAGTTGAAATGCCAAAGTCCAAGTTTGCATAAAGTTTGGGAAATTCACAAGTATCCAAGTTATTCACAAGCATAGTAAGTGAATTTTTGTTCTCCATTTGCCAATTATATCATTATGAGAGAGTAACCGTAGTTGAGTGATCAATAATTGTGCGATATGCCTAACATTCAAGATACAAATTCTAAACGTATCATCAATATAGGTTAACACTTCATTCGGATGTCTTGTGAGGCTGGGACTTGACTCTTGGTGTTATACCTGGTATTTTTTGTACAATGTTGATTACACATTCTTTATGAGCTACTTTATTTAGAACAACCACCATCGTTGCTCCATTTAATCTTTACACATGCATGTTTGAGTGAGCTTATAGTAGTCTTTCAGTTTAATGTTAACGTATATCTATCTTTGAAAAAAGATTTGCCTCAGAATGCCCCTTTGGCCAGTGAAGTTGTGTCAACAAGTATTCAAAAGTAAATAGTGCATATAATTGATTACTTTCTCATGTCAATCCCTTCAGGATTTTCTCCACTTGTTTCCGACTATAAATGACGATGATTAGCATGGCCGTAGTTTACTTGTTAATTTATCAATTATTATAGTCCACTTGTAGCTCGGTACAAAGACTCAGCAGCAAATATTAGGTTGCTAGCAAAGTTTAGTTTTTCTTGTTGTGGGCCCATGGAAGAGCAGAAAGAACGGCATGATCCTTGCGATTGGTTGTTTATCCACCTCTGTGGAGGCGATGTGTTCAGGCTAGTGAACGGTGAGATATGTTCGGTGCTTCATTGATTTTCCTTTTTCTTATATATATAAGTTTGCCTTGGCCGTCTTGATTTCTTTATTCCATTGATGTTATTTGACGTGCCCTTATCTGCCTTATGCTTGCACTTTTTTAGCACAAAAGTTCATTGTCTTGAATCAAGCTGTTGCAGTCCACACTCGTTGGATCGAAAGATTCTTAGCCTGGATAAGGTATCATTTTCCATGAACACAATTACAACTGTTTTGATTCGATTTCTCTCTATTTGTTCACACAACCATGCATAATGTCATCATTCAACTTCTGTACTGATACTCTTTTGAAACATGGAAAATATGTTAGTGAGGATAAGGTGATTGAACTGCTTTTGTCTTGTTTTTTTTCTGTCCGTTAAAAAGTCAAATTTTTAGGATACGTTAGAATGTCTTCTCATGTACTTCAAACACGGTTGTGGCTTAGGGCTTTATAATGTGCTTATATGGAGTACATGCACCGTGTTGTAGGATTGTAGAATATTAATTAGACTAAAAATATGCTTGCCAGAAAATTTTATGCACAAGAGTAATCACTATTGTTTTTTATTTTTTTGCGTGTGAAATCTTTTTGCCCCCAACAGTCATATGGAGGATTAGATTGTATTTGTAGCTGTTCCTTGGTCTAAAGCCTGGTTTAACATTAGTTTTTTTTTGTTATCCGACAGATCCTATTACTAAAGAAGTATTGAATAGTTGACAAAGTGAGTAACTGGATCAATGTTATGAATATAGTAGAACGTTTAGGGTGTGTTTGGAAACTTGATTTTGTGGGATTTCAATTCATTTCATTTTGTGTACAAAGTTTGTTAAATTTGTATACAAGATGAATTGAATTCTCTCAAAACTGGTGTAGAGCAGTATAGGGAACCTGGAGAATCTTCAAATCCTGAAGAAAATGATAATGAAATGGAATGGATCCTAATTTAGTGTTATGTTGGAAAAATATAAGAAATCTAGTTTATTCTATTTCCTTTTGTTACGCCAAAGAGAGTTTATTTTTTAGATTATAGTTTCGACTTGCATGTTTTTCAAGAACTCTCATCCTACCTTCTGCTGGAAAATATTCTCCAACTCATTTGAGTATTTTTTTTTTCCAACATTCAGGTTCATCATTGCTCCAGAGAAGCCAATTGTGGTGCTGATCGTTTGGCTCATTTGGCCTCCTTCCTGGCAGTTGGAAATAATTGGTCGGTCCATTCATGAGCGGGTCATGAGTTGCGGAGAATGCTTCGGTTTTTATCAAGATATCTTAGAGTTAGATATGCTAAAATGTACTTAGTGCATCACTTAAAAATATTTCAGCTTTCGATTAATAAACAGGGTTTATCTTATGTAGAAATCAGTTTGATATTTAAAATAATAGAGTTTAACCATGAGATTTGAGTTACAAATTTATTATGATACAAGTTTAATTTTGCGATCAATTTTACGGAAGTTATGGAAGATTACTCATAGAATGACCGGTTCCTCGTCATGTAATAAATATTAATCCTTAGATTAATTAGTTTGACTAAATTGTAATAATATATACTTTGTGGTCCTTGTTCTTTTGACATTTCTACAATTATGAAATGTATATAGACCTAAATTATTTTTATCTAATTCCTCCATTTTTTAAAAAACCCCGTTATTTTGTGCGGTTTGGTGGAAACTTTATACAAGGAAAATCATGATTTAAGGAATATATTAAAGTTTGGGGTAGATTTTATATTTATACAAGGTAAAACAAAAATAATGAATATAACCAATCTGTTTGTGTTTGCAACAAAGACAAAATCATAAATGGAGTGATGACACTTACATTCACTTATTGATCATCCCTTAACCCACAACCACTGGTATTGATGTTGTTGGAAATAATCGGTCGGTCATTTCGTAAGCGGATCATGAGTTGCAAAGGATCTCTCGGTTGCGATCAAATTATCTTAGAGTTAGATATGCTAAATGTAGTTATTGCACTAATAAATTTTTTAGCTTCTGATTAACCCACATGATTTATCTTACGCAGAAATGTGAAATATACTGCGCTTTGCCTCTTATACCTTGTCTATTACTTTTGCACTTTCTATAGCAGCTTCATTCTCAGTCCTATACATGCAACTATAGATGATAATTAGCCCCTAGAGTTTGTTAGATTAAGTGTTAACTGTTTATGTAATTTGTTGTAACCATCTCCAGCTGGCTAAGCCACTATTCACATTCAGCTCATTATATAAGCTAATTTACTAGCTTGTAATATACTGAAATTCTTCATCACTTTCATAATTTCTCATGGTATCAAAGAGTTAAAACTATGGTGAGAAGAAACAATCAAGAGAGAATTAATACTCGAGATCCTTACGCAGATGAAGTATACCAGAATCTTCAAAGAGCGGAAGGAGAAATGGCAGAGAGAAGCACAAAGAATCCTTGTTTGATCATCGCAAATATTATCTTGAATGGTGGCTGCAATTATTTAGCTTGAAAGAATTCAATCACTAGAACATTTACAGCGAAAAGATAGGTTGAATTACATAAAAGATGAAGAAGACATGCATGTAGAAGGAACTGGAGAATACAAGATATGGCACAAAAATGACTGTTTGGTTATGTCTTGGATACTCAATACATTTAGAAAGAGCTTGCAGAAGGTTTTGCTTATGATTCCACTACCAGAGATCTGTGGAATGAAATTGAGCAAAGGTTTGGGGGAGATAATGGACCAATGCTATTCAGAATCAAAAGAGAAATCGGGATTTTCACACAAGGTAATCTTTTGATTCTGAATTATTACAACAAACTTAAGAAGTATTGGGTTGAACTTTTAATGTTGAGGTCATTTCCATCTTGTGAATGAGGTGCTACGAGAGGTTGTATATGCAATTCATTCAAAAGAATGAAAGAGTAATTTGAAGAAGATAAACTCATTTAGTTCTTGGTGGGACTTAATGAGTAATATGGACATGTAAGAGACCAGATCCTCTTGATGGATCTGCTACCTAAAATTGACAAGGCTTTCTAAATGCTTAGTAGAGTTGAGAGATAAGAAGAAACAGGAGGGGAAATCTTATGAGGTAGCCAATTTTGTGAATCAAAATCAAGTGACAAGCCAGACACATGCACAAGAGTCTTTCACACAAGATAGTGCTAATTTCTCAAAAGGAGGAGGAAAGCTAAGAAAGTTTATGAAGATCAACAAAGATCATATTTTCTGTGATCATTATAAAAGAACAAGACACGTGAGGGAAGGCTGTTTTAAATTGATAGGATATTTATGGTGGTGGACTATTCTAAGGGTTGGTTAAGAAGGATAACAAGGCAAAATTGGCTCAAGGCCAAGCTAGTTTAATCTAACTTATCAGACACATGTGAATCAAGCAAGATATAACAACTAAGGTTCAAGGATGATGAGTCATACAGATGATAATGAACAGATGAATTTCATGATACAAGAAGTGTACAAAATGCAGAAAGGAAAACAAGTAGCAAAATCACCAATTCAATCTCACTTTTCAACTAACTTTTTTCACTTCACTGGTTTCTCTATTGAGTTAATCCTAAACATAAATTCTATCAATATAACTTGGATATTTGATAATGGAGCAAGCTCACACATGAGCTCAAAGAAAGAGATTTTCGTTGACTTGAGAAAAGTAAACATCAAACATGAAGTATTGTTGCCAAATAAGTATTGTTTCCTTTATAATTGCTTACAAAGGAAATGTTTTTATCCATGAAAAGATTGAAATGCTGGATGTCTTGTATGTACCAAAGTTGAAATATAATCTGCTTTCGATTGGAAATTTAACACATCAATGTGGGATTGATGTCATATTCAGTGCTAATCATTGCTATTTGCAGGACTAGAAAAATAGATGTAATAGCAATTGCTTGGCTATCAGCTTGATAGATCATCTTTCAATACAGATATAATAAAGAAGTTCTCAAAGTGCAAAGTTACAGATGCATTATGTGCAACTGAAGCAGATAAAGACATGGCAGTAGATACTTGGCATTTAAAGCTTGGGCACACATCTTTTGAAAGTTTAAGTAACATTTCTAGAATTATATTAAAATGTAATTCACATCTATGTGAGATATGTCCTTGTGCAAAACAACATAGACATAAGTTTAGTAGGAGTTAAATAAAGTTTACTAGGATTTATAATTGTTACATTTAGATGCATGTGGTCCTTACAGTGTTATGTCATTAACTGGAGCTCAATATTTTCTTTCTATAGTGGATGATTTCAGCAAAGTAACTTGGATCATTTTGCTCAAGTGTAAATCTAAAGTACAAAATGCAATAAGAGTATTCTTTAAAATGTGTGAAACTTAGTTTGATGAAAAATTACAATAGATAAGGACTGATAATGGAACCGAGTTTGTTAATTAACAACGCATAGAATTTTTCCAGGATAAAGGATTAATTCATCAAAGAACATATCCTTACACACCACGGAAAAATGGGGTGGTTAAAAGAAAATATATAGACACTTACTTGAGATTAGTCGAGCAATAATATTTTAAGCCAAAACACCAACTAAGTTTGGGAGAGGCAATAATGCAACGTGCTACAATCATAAAATGTCATTTGGATGTTTTTCATGGAAAGACACCAAATTATGGAAGATTTCATGTGTTTTGTTCACTTTGCTTTCACAAGATATTAACAGCAAATACTAAATTTAAATTAAGAGCCCACAAAAATATATTTATGGGGTTTTCACCAAGTCAAAATGGAAATTGGAGACATAAGAGTTGGTAACAAGCAGAGAAGTGGAGTTTATTGACACTGTTTTCCCATTTTCTGAAGAAAGGAACATTAGTCAAGGCTATAACTACAAAGAAGCTAAAATTCAGTCTGTTCATCCCATACCAATTATTTAGAGTTCAACTACCATGAAAAAAGGTAGGAGATGGATTGACAGACCAAATTGGCTTAAAGATTACAAACTCAATGTACAAACTCATTATAATCACATTTCATTTTTTTGTCCAAAATGTTGCAAGAAAAAGAGCCAGCAACCTATGAAGAAGCCAAAACTAGTGTTAATTGGATTAATGCAATGTAACATGAACTTGATGCACTTGAAAGCAATGGGACATGGGAATTGGCTACAGTGCTTCCCAACAAAAGATTCATTGCCTCAAAATGGGTTTTCTAGATCAAATACAAAGAAAATGGAGAAGTTGAGAAAGGCAAGGTTGGTGGCTAAGTGATTCAGCCAAATTTATGGGGTTGATTTCTTTGAGTCTTTTAGCCTTGTCGCCAAAACAATGACAGTAAGGTTGTTATTCTCTATAACAACAACAAAGAAGTGGCATAATCAACAAATTGATGTGAACAATGTCTATCTACATGGGCACATAGATGAGGATCTTTACATGTTTCCACCTCAGGGGTACAAGGGAGAAACAAATTGCCAAAGATTGCAAGCTTATTAAGTCATTATATGGGCTTAAGTAAGCTGGTAGGTAGTGGCACAAGGAAATAACTAGGAAATTACTAGATTTTGGTTTTCCTGGTCCGCCTCAACCCAATGATGACATATTATCAATTTTTTGTGTCATCTAATTTATTTCCGAATCCCGAATTTGAGATATAATAGACAATCTGAGTTACCTCGAAACCGTAATTTAAGTTGATGTTTTTCTTTTTTCTTGTTGAAGTTCCCAATATTATATAATGTATTATGAAATATGAAATATGAATTATGATATGTTGTTATTTCATATAATATGATATGTCTTTTTACTATATTATAATGTGCATATAATTAAAAAAAAAAAAAAAAGGGGTTCTTTGAATTGTGTTTGTTGTGTCCGTAACTTTTGGATTTTAATATTTTTTTTATTTTCTTTTCTTAATTAATTTTGTTTTAAAAAAATAAAAGAATAAGTCAATGTGGGTTAGCTTTTGAAATTATCAAGTGGTGGGTTTTCTTTGGTTTTTGAGGGTCACGTTTGAAGTGGCCACAACTTGTTGGTTTCTTTTTTTTAAAATAAATAAATAAAAATGAGTTAATTAAGGAACAGGGAAAGTGGACAGTTAATTAAAAGGTGGGAATGATGGGGCATGATTTTATTTCTTTTTTAATTTAAAAGGGGAGCTTGAGCAGTAAGGACGGGGGGATTTTTATTTTGGGATTTTTGGAGGAGGCAGAGCATTTGAAACTTTGGTTTTTTTTGAAGTATATTGTGTGAAAACTTGCATTTTATATTTTACGTTTGCATACAAATAGTTCATGTACAAATCAATCTTGGCTCGCTTGTCTAATTAATCTCAAAATCGGACTCACTCGCAATTCTGGACAATAAGAAAAGATCTAAACCTGAGGGTAATATTGTTTTCTATACTTATTATATTTCATTTTATTTTATCATTCATATGAATTTATTCTTATGACCATTTTGATGTTTCATTTGAGTCTTTCGCAATGTGATTGATGGTTTTCTTATGGAGCTTAAAATTTAATCGAATCTCATTGTAAAATCTAACACATATTTTTGTGTTATTTAATTTACTAGATCTTTTGTAATTAGACAGTTGTGATCTCTTTACTTTCCTCATGTGGATGTTTATTTTACCTTATGTTATTGTATTAGCATATAGAATTAATTTAGGCTTAAATAAATTGGAATAGGCATAAAATGGTTTGAATGACATAATATGTGTGAAATTAATGATTTTGAACTAGGTAGATTAATATATGCTTTGTCTAGACTTGGAAACACTATTTAAGGGATAGGAATCCTTGTAGGATTAACTATACCGATTTTCCAGGTAGAGCTGAACCGGGTGACGACTCCTATTTTTTTAAACGGTGTTTTCTAATTCTGTTTAGATTTTTTACAGTAACATAAGTTAACATTTCATTCACATTTTATTTTTTTAAGTAAATCAATATTTCTTTCTTTTCATTTCTTTTAAAACCGACTAATGATTCCCGGCCTGCTTCGCCGCGCTTTAAAACGTCGTCCGCTCACAGTAGTGACTCCGTTGGGGATTTTTAGTTGATTTTTTTAATAATTTCTTTCAAAAAAATCAACTTATAGACAAAGCATTGAAAGCTACTTAGTTCAAAATTTTAATTTCAAACATATTATGCCACTAAGAGTTTTCTAAACATAAGAAAAAAAATTTCATGCTCGGATTCAAGTGCATTTTTCAAGCCTTTCTCAAGCCACGATATTCTTGATGAAGTGTCACTTAGTTCGCAAGCATTAGGGGCATGAATTTGAGAATATTACTAATAGAATTACAACATAGTTTCCCAAATCCGAAAGCATTTGGGTGCTTGAGTATATCAAACTATAGGAACCGTGTATGACCCTATTAACCATGCCCACATATATAAACATAGAAACATCCCCTTGGTTACCCAAAACTGAAATTGCATTTTTTGAGAGTCACCCTTGTTATCCCTTGTTGATAATAAGGATATCCAACACCTAGGAAAGTGCCTCGTTTTGACCACGTGGTGTACAGGGTGGAAGGGAGAGCATACTATATGTGCATGTAGACAGTTGGTTATTTGTGCAACTTTATTTTTTGCATACATCGTTTGTGTGATTTCTAACCACATTTTCGTGCAACCATACCATTTGTGTGATTTTATGCGCATCACTATAATTTTTTTTCTAGTATAGTAAGCCCGAAACTAGGACACCTTGACTTCAAATGGCAATTAATGTGTTATAGGTTTACCTTAAGATTCTTTGGTACTTTAATTCTTCCTTTAGGTTGAGCCAACAAGTATTACATGCCTTAGGTCTTCCCTAAAAACATCTGGTACCTTACTCTTTATTTGGTCAATTTTGAGAATACTAGTTTGTCTTAGTCTACCATAGGAGCTTTAGTTACCTTAATTTTTTTGTCAAACTCCCAAAACCCTAATTGATCTTTAATCACCTTATTTTTTAGTTTCTCTATTGTTTCATGTTATATGTCAAAATATTACAAAAAAAAAACATTTTTCCTTTGTTGTATTATTTTTTAATGCACGCTATGTATGTTCACATGTTATATGCCATAGGCAATAAAAAAATTATTTTCTTTATATGTTTTATTTTTTTAATGTATGTTATGTATGTTTATATGTCAATATGTTGCAAAAAAGAATTTCTTTTTATATCAATTTTACTTTTTAATGCGTTTCGTGTATGTTTACATGTTATATGCCATAAATTTTTTGTTATTTATTTACTTTTTTTTATGTATATTATGTATGTTCACTTGTTCATGTTACATGTCATATGTTACCTAATAAAATAACTTCTTCCTTCTTAATTGCCCAACCACGTGATTTTCAAACTAGTTTATTTCTTTTGCATTCACAATATGATGTTAAAAAATAAATAAATTCACTATCCATTGTTTGATCTTGACATGTCATTTTGTTCCTTTCTCAAAATATCTCAACGTGTTTCTATTGTCCCTCACAGTTTTTTTTATCATTTTATTCATTTATTTATTTAATTTATTTTCTTGTTCAAAAAGTTTCAGGTAATTCCAGTTGATTACAATGGATGTTGTTAAATCTCGCTTTCAGGATTATCTTGATGCTTTGCCTATGAGGGATTGGGAAAAACTGAAGCCTAGCGGACTATGGGACATGAAGACCTATTTTCTTGTTAACATAAGCTCTTCCTTTTTGCAAGCTGCTGTGAGTTTTTGGGATCCAATGGAAAATGTTTTTTCCTTCAGATGTCAAGAGTTGTGTCCTACCTTTGAGGAATTCAGTTCTATCCTAAACATTGCATGCAAAAGAAAGACTATGGTGGCAGTTCCAGAAGCATATGCAGGTCCTAAACACCACTCTTTCTGCTAGCTTGGGTTGAGCCCACAACAAGAGAGAAGAATATTATCAACTTCTCCTGACTTTCCAAGGGTTCGACTAGATGTAGCCTTGCAAATATGTACTTCTACATCATTTTCAGAAATGTGTTGGCTCTCATTGATGAAGTTGTTACTATTTGGACTTTACCTTTGTGAGGTCGATATGGGGATTTGTAACTTTCGACTTATCTCCATTCTACCTCAATTGTTTGAGAAAGCTTTTCTAGTTGGTCTGATTCTTGCTGGGACACTAATATACCTTGATTCTATTCATTCTGAACACTTAGAGATGCTTGGCAGTAGTAAAGTGTTCCTTCAAGTTTGGTTGATGGAGAAATTATACCTGTTGACTAACCCTGATGTTCGATTTCCTAAGTATCATCCAGGTTGCTTTTGGAGAAGAAGATTGTGGTAGGTCATTTTGACACCAAGCTTGTTCGTGAGTGGGTGCCTTGGTTTCAATGCCTTATAGATGCTCATATTTGATGGGTGTGTCCTTAGTGGCACATTTATTAGATGACGAGAACATGACTTCAGATAGGGTTTGGTTGTTAGGGTTGACTCATTGGACCTTTTATTATCCAAAGAGATTGAGACGCCAATTTGGTAGATGTCAGACAATCCTGAATATTATTTCAAGCACCTCTTGTGTAGAGTACCATCCTAATTTGGCTGAAAGTTATTTGTGGAAGTGGAAAGAGTCTCGTCAGTTTGATAACATGGATTATTCATGGACTTTTCCAATGGAGACTGATGAAGCATACAAGGATTGGTTAGCTGCAATCAAAGTCATTTCATTGCCTGAAGATAGGAAATGGGAAACCCGAACTTGTCTTAAAACCATTAATTGATGTTTTACTTAATTTATGATCATTTATTTAGTTTATTTATTTCTTGATTTGGCTTGAATTGAACTTTGTGTTTATTTATTTCTTATTTTGTCCCAACTTTAGCATTAAACTGAGCTGTTTTCTTTTCTTTTGAGATATGAGATGATTCAACAATATTTTGGTTGATTTATAATAAATTGGAAAACAAAAATCTTTTATCTTGCAATAACTTTATGATCATTCTCCTTTTTGTCTCGACTTTTACCAAACCTAGGTTAGTGTCATTGTGACCAAATAGCCCAAAAACCTCTCAGGTACTTCCCGAGTACCGAATTTAGGCTAATGTTATTACGACCAAGTAACCCAAAACCTCTTAGATACTTCCCGAGTATTGAACCTAGGCTAGTGTCATTATGACCAACTAGCCCAAAACATCTCAAATACTTCCCAAGTACCGAACTTAGGCTAATTTCACCATGACAAAATAGCCTAAAACCTCTTAGATACTTACATAGTATCGAACCTTAGTTAGTGTCATTGTGACCAAATAGCCCAAAACATTTTAAATACTTCTTGATTATCAAACCTAGGCTAGTGTCATTGTGACCAAATAGCCAAAAACTTCTCAAGTACTTCCCGAGTATCAAACTTAGGTGATAAGTGTATAATTATACTTATTATCATCATAATTTTATATAATAAACACTATAGTTTTAGTCATTTCTATACTTCATATAAAAGATTTCACGTGGTATGTAGTTGTTTTTTATGCAAATGTAGATACTAGGTAAATCTTGGGAGTAAAATGAACTAAAGTGGAATTCTATGAAAAAAGAGTGAAAAAGGAGCAAAATAATGCGTAGAACTTGAAGATTTGGCTTAGAATTGAAGCTGTCAAAGATCGGCGAAGTTACAAGGAGATTTCTGAAGAAAACTCAATTCACGGTCACGACAATACCTCGCAGTCGCGACATGTTCACTTAAGAAACAGAAATCTGCAAATCAAAGGTTCACGGTCGTGAATCACATATCACGGTCGTGACATGGATGGTTTTTTTGTATTATCTTCTTAACTACCAACCACCAGATAAGCATGATCAACCACCATCAACTACCAATGAAAAGATACTTATCAGGAGTCAACCAATCATGAAAAGGTGCCTATCCATTATGGATTGAATCAAAGCCTCTCAACCAATCACATTGAAGAGATGTAATCTTTCACCAATGGATGTGACTCTTCGTTTGGATAGACGCAACCCTTTAAACTCTATAAATAGGGCTCCAATCCTCTTCAATTTCGTGTGTGGTGGGATTCAAGTGCATCACCAGTGCATTGGATTAGAGTGCAAAAAGTGATAGAGAGATATAGTGTGTGTATAGTTAGATTCGTTATGTTCTTAAGTGCTAGCGAGAAAATGTTTAAGTGATTCGAATCCTTGTTTCGATCACTAGATTTCTCTATATTCTCGAGCGATTTTTGTATAAGTATACTTGCAAATCACTTATCAATAAAAGTTTTCGTTCTTCAATATTCGTTTGTTCGATATTCGCAAAGAATAGCATCCTAGCGGAGGTTCTGTACGGGCCGAGACCGAATTTTAAAGCAGACG
>CATIWQ010007940.1:0-28245 GCA_949673415.1 Euphorbia schlechtendalii
GAATCCCCGCGAGGGTTGCTTAACCCCCTCGCGGGGAGTCCCCGCGAGGGTTGCCTAACCCCCTCGCGGGGAGACCCCGCGAGGGTAGGCAAGGACCCTCGCGGGGAGGCCCCGCGAGGGTTGCCTAACCCCCTCGCGGGAATCCCCGCGAGGGTTGCTTAACCCCCTCGCGGGGAGGCCCCGCGAGGGTTGCCTAACCCCCTCGCGGGGAGGCCCCGCGAGGGTTGGTTAACCTTCGCGGGCTGCCTCGCACGGGCTGCCATGCGCAGCCTTGCGCAAGGTTGCCTCCGCGCGGGATTTTTTTATTTTTATTTGAATTTTTTTATTTACTATTTTATTATTATTATCTTATTTAATTTTGGTAATTTTATATATATATATATACATATATATGTATAAATATATTTTTATTTAGTTAAATAATTTAAAACGTCCGAGGAGGATTCCCATATGAAGATCGTCGGATGGTCCAAAATTGTGTGATTCGAGGATAAATTTCCCGAAATGCCGTCATCATTGAACGCGCGAGCTGGTACAAAATCCCGTGCTCACAACTGGCTAAGAAAAAACAACGCCAGGGATATTATTGGACAGCAATGGTCACAAACTACGTATTAGAAGTACGAATGTGCCATGAGTGCCATATTTACGGTGACATCAATCATCTACCCCCATCTAAACTCCATAATTTTTCTACTCCTTGGCCATTCTCAGCGTGGGGCATCGACATTATTGGCGAGATTCGGCTAAACTAGACTAATGGACATCGATTCATTATTGTAGCAGTCAACTACTTTTCAAAATGGGTGGAAGCCAAATCTTACACCAACATCATCGCTAAGAAAATGACCAAGTTCATAGAAAAGCATATATTCACCAGATATGGCATTCCACATCACATTGTATCGAATAATAGGGTTCAATTCCAAGGAGCCACATCAGACCTAATGAACAAATATGGGATCAAGCACCATCGATCATCACCATACAGGCCACAAGCTAATGGAGCAGTAGAAGCAGCAAACAAGTCAATTAAGAAAATCTTGAGCAAGATGGTTGTTACCTACAGGGATTGGGCTGATAAATTGCCATTAGCAGTATGGGTGTATAGAATGAGTGTTAAAACTCCCACAAATCAAACCCCTTTCTCGTTAGTATATGGGATGGAAGTAGTTTTACTGGTTGAAATGGAAGTGAAATCGCTTCGAGTAGCACTAGAGGCGAGATTAGAAGAGTCAGAATGGGCAAAAGCCAAATCTGAACAGCTGAACATGATTGATGAACAGTGGCTAAAGGCATTGGATCATTTGCAGATGTACCAACAACGCATGGCTAGGATATACAATAGTCGAGTTAGGGCCAGAAGCTAACCATTAAAAGCAGGAGACTTGTTCTGAAACAAATGAGACCCTCAAATGTGGACCAATGGGGAAAGTTTCGCCCAAACTGGGAAGGCCCTTACATCATGAAGAAAATTTTGAGCAAAGGAGCTGCCAAGATCATGGACATGGATGGAAACGAGTTCTTCAATCCAATCAATCAAGATAAGCTCAAGCGCTACCACGTGTAAAAATAAGAAATAAATTTATAAATGAATGGAATCGCCTACCAAGGGCTAAGCCAACGAATCTCAGAAGCTCGGTAGGAGCCTAGAATCTCGACCCAAGCGCCTTCGCTCAGCGAATGATGGACCTTAGTGAAGCTTCTATGACCATAATGCGAAGGGAGGTATCGAGCCTTCCTTAAGTGTGGATCACCAGTCAAGCGAAGCTTCTCCAATAGCCATACCTACATTAATCCATTTGTTTAAACAAACAATGAAAATCATGAAAAAAAGAGATAAGGAAAGAGAATTACCTCTAGTAATACAAAATGGTCTCCTGCTAAATCCAGATTCACCGAAGTAGCGTCTAAGTGGACCAGACTCTCAACCAAGGCTAAAGCTACACGAGAAAGGCTTGTGGAGAGTGGGTCAATGACTAACAGCAAGCGGAAAGGTGCAATTGCTCCAACCCCCACAAACAAACTCTGTTAGTAGAAGTAGAGTCACCGTTGAAGGACGACTTAGATGACTGCTGGGTGTATTCTCACACCAGCTAAGGATAGCTTCAACCTGGAAGCCACTAACATCAAGGGAAGTTGATAAAAAGCCCCCGCTAGACTCCAGGTTCCATAAACCCTTCAGCTTATCTTCACCTCCAAATTAGAAAGAAGGAAAGACGAATGATAGTCTCGAGGGGGATATTGGCATCGACTACTTCGGAAAAGGGAGCCCCAGGATAGCATGAAACTCCTCAACCAAGGGGTAGTGAAACAAAAAACATGAGTGGCGGGATCCCAAAACTTCAAAGCAGCATGAATGAAAGCCGTATTCACAGGCCTGGAAGCAAGGTATTGAAAACCTTGTAGACCAAAGCGCTCAATCCTTTGCCAATCGGGTCCCTGAATGGTGCAGAGAAAGACCCTAAGGTGCTCGTTATAAGTTGACATTAGAAAGGAAGAGAGCTAAAGAAAATCCCTCAAGACCGGTGTTACCTACACATATTAATCGCACACATTAGCATTAACATTCATTCATACATATACGAAAAACATTCACAAACAAGCAACCATATTCATAAAATAAAACACCACATGTGGGGACCTAGTACTGCAAACGGCCAAAATCCCCTTTTCTTTCATAAATCAAAAGTTTTTTTTTGATTCTACAAAGAGGAGCTATCTAAAAAGTCTAGTTAAAAAAAAGAGGAGGGATCTAAAACTAAAGATAAATGGGAACACCTAAGCATGCGCCACCTATGTGTTATCTCCACCCACCGGATCTCGGGGCAACATGGTGGATATCTCAAAACCCTCGGTACCTGGTCTCCTGGGAGCACCATCCGCTGAACCAGACATAAGAGGAGGCTGGGGAGCGTTAAGAAAATGAGGTCCCATTCTAGAGAGAGGATCAGCCCAACATCTGAGCTATCAAGCAAGGAATCAAGGTCAAACGTAAGAGGCTAGTGAAAATCTGAGGTGGATGCTCGCGCTTCTACTCGAGCCTGCTCTGCTATAGCATTCTGCTACAGCAACTCCTGATACTGAGCTTGCAAACTCTGATGACTAGCCCCCAAACTCTGGTATTGAGCCTCCAAACCCTGATAATAGACTCCCAGCTCCTGGTGACTAACCTCAAGGCAATGATAATGAGCATCTAGACCCTGATGGCTAAGATCTAGTGACTGAAAGTGACCGTCAAGCTCCCGATAGCGTTGCTCGAACTCCTCACTCCTCGTCGCCATATCCTACAACCATATAGCATGTCACAAAAATCACATCCATGTACATAAAAACATGACATTTCATACATCGCATATGACAGGTTGAGAAAAAAGACATACTGTGTGATCCCATCCTGTGAAAACAATAGGTCCCTCGAGGTAAAAGAATGTTGGGGCCACCCGATCCATCTCCTCACGTACGACCTGGCAAAGGAAAGGAGTGAGTAAACGAACATTGAAACATCCTCAAAGATAGCTGGTGATCTAAAACTCACATGAGTAGTGTCAGAAGGATCACAGGCCAACGTGTGAAAGCTCAAGGGAAGAGGCACCTCTTGTGAGGTCCCCATGGAGCTCATCAAGGAGAAGGTGGAGTCAAGGGGAATCGTGAGTCTCCCTTTGACAACTCCTAAGGAAGATATGCTCACCCCCCCCCCCCGATCGTAGCATTCAAGTCTGGCACTCAAACCCTCTTCCGGGCGAATTCTTACAAAGATAGATAAACAGTCAGAAACGGGATCAACATGGGTAAAACACTTAACACATTTCATACCTGATATCCCACACCAGTACCTCTAGCACCTGCACCGGAACCACCATCAACTCTTGGACCCCTAACATGAGCAGGAGGACGCTCTACCTCGGCCTGAGTCGACGGGTGAAGCTGGAGCAGCCTCTCCCGAATAAAGGCCTCACAGTCCCCACACAACCCAGAAAGCCTCATGATATGATCCTCAAAGAGCACCTCCTGCCCATCGGGATCAGTGACCACTAAGTGCGCTTAGAATAGTCCAGTGGGAGGCGCAGGTGGAATGCGCCTCTCGGATACTGGCTTAGTTCGCCAGAACTGAATACGCTCACCCAGGTACCACTCACGGGTCTTGGGCCCCTCAAGGATGAAGCGATTGCAATCCACGTCTCGCCGGATCTCCTTCGCCATATGATAGCTTAGAAGACCCCTCCATGGGTTGCGCTCCACCTGAAAAGAAAGAATGTTAAAGTCAGAATAAATCTAAAGATAAAAAGGAGATCACATCTATAGAAACGAGGTCCATCACCTGCTCAAGAGTCAATTCTCAAAGATACTGATAGTAGCTAGTAGAATCCAAAACATCCCCCTCGAAAGATGAACAGATCCGGGCCATACACGGGGTATCCTTCGAAGCATCAGCAAACTGTGGGGTGGGAAGGAACTGATAAAAGAAGGCCCATACCTACAAAAATAAAGGGGTTAATTAAGATTAATCAATCAAAAAGACATACACAATTCACAAAATAAACAAACTATACCTGAAGAACCATGGGGCATCAACACAGTGCCCATAAGCGGCCCCGAACAGCCAAGTTAAGGGAAAAATAAGTCTACGCTAGGATCGCCCATGGCTAGTTAAGGCCCCTAAATCTATCCAAGTCTACTAGTGGCTCAATCAACCCATACTTGATCTCGCTGTTTGATACCGGGAAAAATGTGACACTCAACAAGGTGGTCAAGAATGATCGGACATACAGAGGAACCTCGGCCTCGGAAATGGACTGTTGACCCATCCAATAGTCAAACAACACGCTATAACTCAACGCCCGGCCTCTGGGGTCAACACCGAGCAAGTCTCTGACGCGATTACAAAGTAGTGGGAGCCTTGAAGAACCGCTCCATAAAGGCGTCAAACTGGATCACACTACCAGCCCATGGTAGACTAGTGATCGCCACGATATCAGAAGGAGTAACAGTAACCTCTCCGATCGGAAAATGGAAAGTATACAAAATATCGCACCACCTCTGAGTAAGCGCAACCATTATCACATACGGAAATAATGTAGGCCATAAAGATCTCGCTAGAGGACCAAAACTGGTGGCCTCGATAGCCTGAACAAGCTCGGGGTGAGAAGAGGCGTGACGATACCATGCCCGAATAGTGGTATATCCACCCGTGGGACAAAGCATGGGGGACTCCAAACGAAATACAATAATACGCATTTTGTAATTAAAAACGGTGAGAAAAATACCAAAAATATTTTCTTTCAATAATTTTGATCCAAAACACGTTTAGATACCCAACTTTATTATTTTCAAATTGTCCTACTTCTCACGTTTCTCAAAAAGATCCTCGGATATTCTCGGGTCTAAAACAAATTTAGAACCCAATTTCTATTATCTTTTGGATAAATATTTTCTTCAAAGTTTTTTTTCAGATCCGAAAGGCGTTTAGACTCCGAGCTTTAATTATTTTCCAATCTCTTTTCCATATAAAAAGAAAATTAATAATAAAAAAATAATAATAATATAAAATAAAATAAAAATGCACAATATTTACGTGGAGGAGTAACCAGAACCCCGAGAGGCGTTGCTAAAAAAAAATCCGGCGAGCCCCCGGTGCCGTGCCAGGCATCTTTGGCGAGGGACCCGAAGGACCCTCGCCAGCCGGTTTGGCAAGGGTCCTAAGACCCTCGCCGGAATGTTTGGCGAGGGTCAGACCCTCACTGAAATTCCTTGTTTCTGCTAGAAAAATTTCTAGCAGACCTAATTTGTCTTTTTTTGTAATTTATTTTTATTAATTTTTCTAGGATAAAATTCCATGACATGATTTAAGGATTGGTTCCAATCTAGTTCCTAAACAGGATAAATTGCACTAAAAATGATAAATAAGAATGTAATTAGCAAATTCCTCGGTCCGGGAAAGATGAGGCTGAGCTGGAAAATCAGGATCTAACGTCTCTATAGGGGAAGTAATTTTAAACCCCAGCATAGTGTCGCTCACTGCCAAACCATATGCAGCGTCAATATCGACGGAAAATACACCGGGATCATCGGTAGGTTGAGGAATGAGGTTAGAGGTAAGGCGGAGTGCCCTGCTAGCAACCTTCACTACGAAACGATGCACGGGATACCCCCAATATTCCTCAAATTCATTTAATTTATTTATCAATGTTTTAATTTTTGATTGAAGGGGAAAAAATTTTTGCTCCGCATAAACTCAATAAAAAAAATTAAAACATTCATCATAAAATGTTATAACATTATTTTCCTTTTTTTTTATTTATTACATGAACCAAGTCAACATACTATTAAGGAAATTCAAAACATAATCGAAGAAGGTAACGGTTATCTCGACGGCTGAAGGAATAAACAGCCTCATTTATCAATCGAAGAATGAAATGGTTATCGACTACAACGGGGACATTGTAGTAAGAAATGGTATAATCCCCTACAAGGGGCACCAAGTACCTGAAGGATTCAAAGAAAGAAACAGACAACCATACGAAGACACGACACCAGAAAGGAAAGCCTATTTTATCATCAATTGAGAACAGGAAATCACCAACCACACCGGTCAGGTATTCTCTCTATCCCTTCGCTCTTTTTGTGTGATAATACTGGTTATACAACCAGAAATTATCACACGAGGGGCAGTTGTGAGCATGGGATTTTGTACCAGCTCGCGCGTTCGATGATGATGGTTTTTTTGGAATTTTATCCTTGAATCACACAACTTTCGAGTATCTTGACGTATCTGAATGGGAATCCTCCTCGTCTCTAATTTAGAAAGACGTTTTCAATAAAATTATTTAATTTTATTTAGAAATTAATTAATTAAATAAAAAATATGAAAATACAAAAAAAATTTGAAAACAAAAACCCGGGGGACTGAATCCTGGGCCAGCCTCGTTGGCGAGAGCCTCCCCAAAGTTGGTGAGGCAAGCCTCCCCAAGCTCTTGGCGAGACCTCACCAAGAGCGTTGGCGAGCCTGGCATTGCCAAGAACTGTAATCCCCGTGCTTTCCGCGTTTAATTTCTTCTTCTGATTTCATTTGTAAACCTAGGATTTTAATTACTTTTATTTTATTTCAACTGTTGTAATTCTTCTTCACCTTTTTCTTTATTAAAAGGAAATGTATATTAGAACACCCCCTTGAAGGGAATAAAACATATTCTCGGATAACTAACCTCATCTTTTGCCATGCAAGCATTTTCATTAAATTAAAATGAGCAACCAATGTGCTAATAAAATGGACGGTTTTATTTAAATAACAAACACAATATCATGATTAATTTTTTTAGGCCACACGGGCCTCGTTAAATTCAAAATCGAACATACGTGATATCCCCTATGCTAACCTTTGTGGATGCAGGTAGATTAGGATTATATGTATGTTTAGGATTTTAATTTTCCTTTAGGTATCGCAATTTCAATTTTTTTTGGAAATGTAATTAATAGGTTAGCGGGCGATTGCATCCCCCGATTTTTGAAAGCCTTGTAGTTTTTATTTTCCGCGTTTATTTTCTACACTTATTTACCACTTTGTGGATGGTTTATTATTCTGCTTTGTGAATGGTTTATTTTACAATACGTGAATCATGCATTTAAAATAAAAAATGACCTAAGTGCGAATATGCACAATTAAGAAAATACGGTTTTCTGTAGATGTAATATAATGTGATCACTTAAGTAATAAGCAACTTTTCCTGGACCTGAATCTCTGTGTCTTGGTGAACCATCCCCCGGACGTTAAGCCTCACAAGACTCTAATTCCTGGAAAGAGCTAATCCGGCAACTCCACACTAAGAGACGGCGGATTCGGGTTCGAACCGATCTAAAATGTTTTCGCTTTTCTATTTCAACCTTTTTTCCTGGGTCCCCGACCCGGTGCTTTTCTTTTTCCAAACACCCCCGTGGACGACACCTCTCATCCCGCATACTCTTAGCCCACCGCTCCGTGTCACCCGCTCACAACGGTGAAGGAGGATTTTAGAGAAATCGGTAGGTGACAAGATGAATGAAAGTCATGCATAATGACCATGATTTCATCTTTGAGTTCATTCCATAACTTTCTATAAAAGAAAAAGTTACACCCATCCGGACCCGGTGCTTTATTTTCCTCGTAAGATCGAATTGCGGACCAAATCTCCTCCTCAAAAAATGGTTCTATCAAGGATGTTTTGGGAGTACTCATAACTATATTGAATTGAAGCTTCCATAATGAAAAAGGAACTACACTTGGAGATGCAAATAAGTCAGAGTAGAACAATCTAATAGATTCTGTGATGGTAGGTATATCAAATTCTAGGTAGCCATTTATTTCAAACTGTGAAATCCAGTTATTTCTGAATCAGGGCGTAGCGACACGATGAAAGAAGGAGGTGTTCTTGTTACCTAGTAACGTACATTTCACCCAAGAATGTTAATGCTTGATGCTTTCAAAACTACCTCACTACAATAATCAAGTAGACCGTAGTCTATCCAGTTCCTCTCGATCAGATGATGATAAGGGTCGGGAATTCCAACTTGATGTAAGTGTAAGGACCTTTAACTCAAGATCCCTAATCTTCGCTTCCAAATTACCAAAGTTCACTGTGTGCCATGATCGAATGTTATTGCCTAACTTGACTAGCTTAAAAGCTAGGTCTCGATTTGCATGAGAGTTTTGAATGGCCCGCCACTTTGATTGAACATAACCCATGAAGTTTTGATGGTCCCACCAATAATTTAGTGATCGGAAAAGCTTTAGACTTGAGGTAGTTGACATGTGAGATCGAAAAATAATTGTTAAATGGTCCGATAATGTTGTGTCCAAAGTAGAAATCGATAAGCTTGGCTAAAGGTCTGAGATATCGCTAGAGATAAGAACTCTATCAATCCATGAAAATGATTGCGAATTCGCCTAAGTGAAATCTCTACCATGTAGTGGAAGATTATGTAATTCACATTCATTGACAAAATCCTGGAAATAGTCAATCGATTAAAACCAACGTCCTCCTGAACGTTCTAAAGCATATAATACCTCGTTAAAATCACCACAAACCAGTACATGTGTATGCAGAATAATAAGAGGCACCAAGTCAAGCCATAGTTGATTCCTCTCTTAAGCATTAGTCGGTCCATAAACCGCTACAATGTGAATATCAAAGCTCGGATTAACCATAAGAAAAATGCACCACCTCAAGCCGGAAGAGACCAAAGTAACATTGGCCAAAGTTGAGTTCTATGAGAATACAATTCCTCCAGATAAACCTTGGGATGGTAAGCAGTGGAAAGAAAAATTGTTATGTCCCCAAAATTTCCTTATGGTCGCATCATTTACGACATCAGCTTTCATTTCTAATAAAACCTAGAAGTAAATGTTGTATTTCCGAATGCAAGAACGAATAAACAATTTTTTGGCTCTATTTTTTAAGCCACCCCGATAATTCTAACTAACAAAGGACAAAGACATAAAGATTATGATAAAAAAAACCTCATATTAGACATCGCCTAGGAGCTGATACTGCTGTCCAACTCCCTAAAAATCATTTCCTTGTTTCGGTAACTGAATAGACCAAGCTTGTTTCCAATCTCAAAAACCAGCTAATTATCATTTCTAGGAGTCGCATTTGGAGCAGCTTGAAGAATTAATCTATTTCTGTTGTGGATATCTGAGCTTGAGGAGCTTGTATAATTATTAGAAGTGACTGCATCTGAGGCTATTGGTTTTGGCTATATTTCTTTGGAATTGGAGCTGTTTCTAGATTGTGATAGCTCATTGTTAGTCTATCTGCTTGCTGATGCTGCTAAAATATTCAGATTAGACTCCGAAACATGGGTAGCACTCTTGGTTGGGTGAACCGAGCTAGAATTCGGGGGCTCATAGATGGTTGCTATTGCTACGGGAAAGGCTACTAAGTCTCAGTTTGGGTTGTGGTAGCATGCTACAGCTTGCCTGAGCGTGCATGGACCGTAGCAATAGTGTCTCCCACTTGCAAACTGATAACTTGATCTTTTAAACTAATGGGAGCCAAGACTAAGCTTGTGATAACATCTAGATGAGTAGGGTGATCAAAATCAAAATCAATAGATACTAATTTCCAATAAAGCGAAGATAATTATCACATCAACGGTTCAGAAATAAGAGCCAGAGGTAATCCCAAGAAGTCAACATAGAGTAGACATTCCTCTGGGACAAAATCTATCAGGAAACGGGTAACATCAAGCAGTAGATCTTGTAATGCTAGATGATAAAAAATCTAGAAAGACTTTTAGCGCATCCATTGAGAAAAAATAGATGGCTACTTGGTTACTTCCCAATGGTTCAATAAAATCCACTGCAAATGCCCTATTCTTCACCAAACAAAACAATTATGGGATGAGACTGATATTCATAACCTTTGCAATAGCAGCACGTGATAACCATGGAGTAGAATGAGTAGTAAGATTTCCATTCGTCGAGATTGGAAGGGGGCTGTTAACACCAGAAGCATAAGAACGATGATCATGAGATGAGTCACGAAAAATTCTCCACTATTTCAGGGAAGCTGGTGGTGGTGTTGCATGGTTGATTGGAGCATTGCTACGGTGAGCAAATCGTGCTTTGAATGCACGCATTCTGGCAGTGCCAATTTGGATAGAATTCAACCTATATAAAACCTCATGCATAGGGAGCAATCCACCTACCATGAAGAAGCTGAAGTTAAGGTTCTTAGCGTTCCTCTTCCTTGTGGTGTAAATTATCCCTCGAATACCATATTTCAAAATGATTGAATGTAGCGTTTTGTGGTTATGTGAATTTGGATAACTCTCAAAATAAACCCTATTACCTTGAGGAAGAGGAGAGTTTGAGGGCTGGTAGCGGTTGATGGTTGATCAACGGGAAGGATGGGATAAGTGGTTGGTTTGTTTTGGTGGCGGGGGTTGGAGGCGGTAGTTGTTGAGGCCGGCAGGGTTAGGGTTTTGGGGGGGATAGGGTTTTGCCATTTTTAATTAATAGCCTAGGATTGTAATGAAATATTTTTAGTAAATTACATATTGAATTCATCTCCTCATATCAATCAATACGATAGTTGTTAAAAATTATGAAATTAAACATAGTTGAAACTTGATCCATCCAACTTTAGCTAAAAAAAAATTGACCAAGAGAAAAAATACATGTGTAAACTTAAAATGCATGTCATGTGGTTTGACTATTTTGCAAAAATGTCTCTGTGGAATCTTTTTATTCAAAAAGATGCTTGTGGTTTCAAAAATTAACAAAAAGAGAAAAAATGTTTTTCATTAAAAATAACAACATTACATAATGTATTTTAATCAATTCAAAATTTATAATTCAACCATTTTATTTAAGAAATATATCTCTCAAAAATTAGTGATTTTCATGTGTCGCACACACTAATATTCACAAAATAGAGATCCTCCAAGCCTCCTTGGATGGTGGCGAGAATCTACAAAACAAGATGTTACTAAGGGGGGAGACTAGCCGTGTGACCGATGTAGCATCTCTAATGCTTAAGTTAGCAAAGCATTTAAAGGAGGCAAACAATTTAGTTAGAGAAAATTGCGTAACTTTGATGGTAGAAGGGACCCCCTTAAATGGGAATTAGATCTCTCCTAATCATGTTAAAAGAGAGTGTACACACTAAGTAATCACTCTGCTATAGGATCAGACTTCCATGATAAGTGGTAGAGTCATAATCAGACTCTCATGCTTCTTATTTATTTAAACAAGAACATTGACATGGTGTGCTTGGCGTGCAAGCCAAGTTCTTCCAAGCGGCTTCATCCATTTGTTGCTATCGAATGGCCACTCCAAATGCAAAGGTGTGTCTTCTACATGCCTAGTGATATAATGTCAGTTTATCAAGAGCCCCCGCGAGTGTGAAAAGTCCTTTCAAGAAAGTTCCATCATGTGTTCATGCATCTATGCGTCGTTTCGTATCTCAAATTCAAGAGGTTATAACTATTCTCTTGGTAATCATGCATGTCGATGATGTGTTAACAAGTGCAAATGATCCAATGATGGGGAAGGAAAATGTATTTTCAATTGTTGCATCTTTTTGGTGATTGTATCCCTCTACTAGCGAATGAGGAAAAAATACAAAGAGGAGAATACCACGATCCTCTCAACAGTCCTTCTCCAAGATGTGACTTCAGTAATGATAAGTGTATAATTACACTTATTAACATGATATTTTCAATCATAAAATGATATGGTTTAGAGTCATTTTATACTTCATATAAAAGATTTCACGTGGTATGTAGTTGTTTTTTTATGAAAATGCAGAAACTAGGTGAATCATGGGAGTGAAATGATCAAAAGTGGAATTCTACGTAAAAAGAGTGGAAAAGGTGCAAAAATATTCATAGAACACAAGGATTTGGCCTAGGATCAAAGTTGTCAAAGATCGGTAAAGTTGCAAGAAGAATTCTAAAGAAAAATACAATTCAAGGTCATGACAACTATTCGCGATCACGACTTATTATGCTTCAAAATAGAAAGTTATCAACCATTAGTCACGATCGTGACATGCAATTCGCAATCACGACTTGTGACTGTTATTGGCCAACTCTTCTCAACTACCAACCACTGGATAAAAATGATCAACCGCCATCAACTACCAAATGAAAAGACACCTTTTGGAAGTCAACCAATCATGAAAAGGTGCTTATCCATTATGATAAAGACAATACTTTGCATCCAATCACAATGAAGTGATGCAATCTTTCACCAATGGACACGAATCTTTGTTTGGATAGACGCAACCCTTCGTACTCCATAAATAGAGTTCAAACTCAACCATTTTCGCAAGCAGTGATGCATGGCATAGTGTAATACATGTTAGACATGTATGCAAAGATAGAAAGTAGAAAATATATAGCCTTCACTGGTTCTAAGTGTTAGTGAGAAAAATGTATAAGTGATTCGATTCTTATTTCGATCACTAGTTTTCTCCACAAATTTGAGTGATTGTTGTATGAGTGTAATTACAAAGCACTTATAAATAAAAGTTTTCATTCTTCAACATTCATTTATTCGATATTCACAAAGAATAGCATCCTAGCGGAGGTTCTGTACAAGTCGAGAACGAATTCAAGGTAGACACAGAAATTGTGGGAATTGACAACTCCCATTAAAGAGTGGATACGGTTTGATAAACTTTAGCTTTCACTTGCATACCTTACAAGTTTACTTTGTTTCCTGCTTATACTTTCTATTTCGAAATTTATGATATGTCTATGTGTCGTAAGTATTTCATTTTGCATCATTTATATTAATCAAGTTATATGCTTTCAAGTTAACTTTAAGAGTGATTTCGAGGTTAATAAGATTGTGTATAATCCCTAAATCTATGATTATAACACTGTTTAGTGAGCCAATATTGTTGGAGTGGTAACTTGCTAAATATGGCTATGTGAGAGCGACCCGTACTAAGCATAGTATTAATGTTATCCAGGTTCTTATAAGTGTCATAATTTGTTTATCCTAGATTTAGAAAAGTCATTTCATGTGTTTCTCTGTGGTGAATTATTGAATATTTGGGCATCTAGAATCATGTTTATTAAAGTAATCTAGTGTGAGAAATAATCTTGATGATTTTGCATATTTTTCTCTACTATACTTGCTCTTAGGGAATATCTATATACTTTACATCTTCTCTAATGTTTCATACATTTGTCTATACATCCATCATTCTAACCCTCCAATACAAATTATCTTATTTTCTTTTGTTCCATGACTCTAGTTGGTCCTTAGAACTGAATTCCTTCCCTATGAGATCAATATCTTTTAAATTACATCAAAACTATATACTTGCAGTGGTCACCATTTTTCTATTTTGATAAGCTATACTAACAACACCTGTTCGTATTTTGAACTTTAAACTTATCAGTAGAAGAGTGGGGAACAAGGTTTTGGCATCTTTATAGAATAAAAGCCCTCAGAATTAGTAGAGTCAAAACCTTGTGATCAATTTTTTGGCACCATTACCGGGGAAGGCAAGTGCGTTCTAGAGATCAAATTATCGAGAACGGACAATTGTATTTACATGTTAAATAAATTTATTTACTTTAGGTTTTTAAGTATTTATAGTTTGTTATTAAGATATTTTTCTTCCTTATTCATTGAGTTTTCTTTCGAGCGTGTGCATGCCAAGTACACGTAGTTTGAGAGAAAGTTTGGCGTCTTTCGAATCAGAAATAGAACAATTTGTTAAGAGCAGGAAAAGGTTAAATAAGAGACAAAGTGAAAAGATGGTTGACGAAGATGAAAAAGTTCAGAATCAACCTCAACCAAGAATCATGGATTATGTCATTCCAACTATCAATGGTAACAATCAAGGAATTGCTAGACCACCTATTGCAACAAATCAGTTTGAAATCAAGCCATCTTTACTTCAAATGATAAGCAATAATGTGCAATACTATGGTCTACCCAATGAAAAACCAAATTCTCACATTGCAAACTTTCTTGAAGTTTGTAACACTTTCAAAATGCCCAATGTTCTTGATGAAGTAGTTAAACTTCACTTATTTCCATTTACGCTCCATGATAAAATGAAAGTTTGGTTGAATTCATTACCCCCAAATTCAATCACCACTAGGAATTAATTAGCCCAAGCCTTTCTAACTAAATACTTTCCTTTAGCCAAAACTGTAAGACTCATTAAAGAAATCACATCCTTTACCCAAAAGGATAGCGAATCCTTGTACGAAACTTCAACGAGTTTGTCTTCATCATGGTTTACCCCAGAATGTTATTCTGCAAACTTTCTACAATGGAATAAATCATGCAACACGAGGAGCAATTGATGCTATGGCTGCAGGATCTCTTTTGAAGAAAACTAGTCAAGAAGCCTTTGAACTTTTGGAAGATATGGCAAATAACAACAGTATGTGGCCAGTGGAGAGAGTATAAGTAAGTACTACTAATCCTACTCATTCACATGTTGCATCTACATCTTCTAGTTCGGTTAAAAAGGTCAATACATTAGATTATATTTCTGTTATGCAAGCGCAAATATCTGCATTATCTCATAAGATAGATAATATGCATATAAGTAAAAGTAACCCATTGACATGTGAAAATTGTGATCAAATTGGACACACTGCTTTTAAGAGTAACTTTAACCCATGTGTAGGGGAGCAATAAAGTTATGTTCAAAGTCAAGGGAATTCTTATGGTAATAATGGAAATAATGATAGGAGTTCTAATTGGAAGTATGGTGATAATCAACAAAAGAATTATCAAAGTAATGATAGAATAGGGCAGTTAACAAGTAAGATAGACAAATTTCTAGAAGGCGTTTGCAATAAGCAATCAGAGTCTGAAGAATGTTACAAGAAGTTAGAGAATAAGATGGATCAAATGTTTAAGAATCAATCATCTTCCATTCATAATTTAGAGATATAAGTTAGTCAATTAGCGAATGCTATTCCATCTAGAGGAAAAGGCCATTTACCTAGTAACATAGAAGGAAAATTTGCATTCTATAGCCCTTCTTAGTGGTAAAGTACTAGATAGATTAGATCTTTCGGGTATGCTTGCTAATGATGTTCTTGAAGTACCGGATGATTATCCGAGTAAGTCCAATGATAAAGTAGGAGTGGATGAACAACTTAATTCCGGAAAGGTTCATCACCCTCAACCACCATTTCAACAAAGAATGAAGAAGAAGAATGAGGATAAGCAATTCATCGAGTTCATCAACAAACTTAAAGGTTTGGAAATCAATATTTCGTTCATTGAAGCCATTACCCAAATTCCTAACCATAGTAAGTTTATTAAAGAACTTCTATCTCATAAGCGTAGTTTAGAAGGAATATCAAACGTATCTTTAACTGAAGATTATAGCACAATAATAATTGCTATAACGCCCACTAAACTTAAAGATCTAGGAAGTTTCACAATACCTTGTGAACTTAGAAACATTTCTTTCCCAAAATGTTTATGTGATCTTGGGGCTAGTATGAATCTTATGCCTTTATCGATCTTCAAAGAGTTGAAGCTTGATGATGAAGTTTTAAGGAAAACTATGGTCTTGCAAATAGCCAACTAGTCTATTAAATGTCCTTATTGCATAATAGAAGATGTGATAGTTAAAGTGGATAAATTTATTTTTCAAACAAACTTTGTTGTGCTAGATTTTGTATATGATGAAAAATGTCCTATAATCTTAGGAAGACCTTTTATGCATACTGGTAAAGCATTGATAGATGTGTCAGAAGGAAAAATTAAGTTAAGGATAAGTGACGATACTATTGAACTTAACATGGATAAGGCTTATAAATACCTAATGTATGAAGATATATGCATGAAACATAACTTGTTTGATACTTGCATTCATGAAGTTGACAAGTTAGATTTCATCCATGAATATGAAGTCAAGGGGTTGGGAAACTCCATTAACACTTAAAATCTTTTATGTTTTCTTAAAATATATATAGTATTATGTAGTAGTATATTTTTAGTTGTTTTGTGAGTTTTTAAGTTAGTTTTAAATGAAAAAAAACAAAATTTTTTTGGATTTTGAACATATCACGATCAGGACTTATATCGTGCTCATGAATTTAGTTGTCAAAACTTTCTATTTTTATATGGAAAAAGTCACGATCACGACTAGCTTTCGTGATTATGACCGGTGCGATTTCACAGCAGTTATTACTATAACGGCTCTATTTCAAACGGTTATAAATCAAATATATCCGTTGAAACAACCATAATTACCCAATTTCCTATATAAATATATATATATAACTATTTTCATAAGTAGTTTTCACAAATTAATCACTCTTCACCACAAATACAATCTCTTACAAACAAGTTTTTCTCTGTTTTTCTCAAAATCAAACACAAACTTTTCTATCAATTCTTGAATTCAATTTCAATCGCCCCCTAGAAATTAGTAGCAACCAAGGGGAAGAACAAATTGGTCAACCAACAAATCAAGTATGGATGTCCTTTTCCCATATACGGTGATGAAGAAGTAGAAAGATACATGAGGTTAAAGAACTTTAAAATACAAGGTACATTATTTTACGATCCTACTTTGTGATTAATTCTGGGATTCATGAGGAAGTAGAGGAACATTTTTCATTATTTGGGTTAGAAAACTTCGTGAACATGCATTTCCCGTTTAACAAGGAATGGGTTCTCGAGTTCTTGGTGACTATACAAGAAGATGGGAATTTCTTGAAAAGGAAATTTAGGAATGGAGGAGAAGAACATAAGTTCACTTTAATGGATTTAATCTAATGGTTTGGTTTTGGAGGAACATATGAAGAGATTGAGAAAGAAGATGACTATGATTTGATGAGTGTTTAGACTGAGTTAACGGGATTGGATCGATACAATGTCAAGAACTCGTCCAACAAAAACATTCAAAGCAATAGCCTTCTTACCTCTACAAGTTTATTTCTCAAATTCTATTTTTCCGATATGAGACTACAAAAGTGTCGATGAAAGATTTGGTAATATTGGAGTGTGCGATTTTGCAATTTCGATCGAAATTTCCTATATACATGATGGAATCCCTCGCTAGTCTCACTACACATAAAAAGGCTAGAGTTGGAGGTGCAAATACGATTTACGGGATTATTTTGGGGGCGAAAAACTAACTACCATACCAATATAGTCTAAGGGAGAAATTTAATTTTATGGAAGGAGTGTTTATGAAGAGAGAAGGATTGGTCAAAGAAGATGAAGGAAAATATACATTTTTACCATATGGAGTAAGGGTAAGGAAAATAAGACCGACACAAGAATTTACTTCTCGAGAAAACCAACCCGAAGAAGAGGTTGAGGAAGTTCAAATAGGAAGCAGTGACACAAGACAATCCACCGGAAGAACCCACGATACTTGGAGAGGAAAATTCATGAAGGATGTCGATCAAGCATGCCTAAATATCATATCCATACAGAAAGACATACGTCAACTTACAACATCCAACATTTCTTTGAACCGTAAGTTAAATTCATGCTTTTGAATGAAGAATATGGATATCTCACGGAGTCCTCCATATTCAAGTTCGGATGATTAAAACGGGTTCAATTTCTTTTACTTTTCTTTTCATTTGTGTGTTTTTTGTATTTATTTTTCATTCTTATTAAAATGTCTCACAATGAGGACATTATGTTCTTTAAGTGAGGGGGGTGCATTTGTAAAAATCCCTAAAAATCCAAATTTAATAATATTAAAAAATTGAAAAATATGAAAAATTTCTTGATTTTGTGCCATTTATACATTATCCATACCTATTATATACTAACATATGTTCCAAGGATATTGTGAGTGTTAGGTATTACAAGTTTGATGTTAGTGCAAATTTCGGACAAAATTTTTGTTTCGAGTTTGAGCGCACATTGAGAATGTTAACGTTTATGGAATAACATTTAACATTTGGCAAGGATGAGTGATGAGTAACATTTGAAAGCAACATTCGAAGTAAGTTTCAATATATTTCAATGCAACATGAATTAGTATAAGTTATATAGTTTTAGTTTAATGCTACCGATAAGTTTTATATGGAGTAATATCTAGTAGTATTCTTATTATGAGTTTTATATGTTATTCTTGAATACAACCTATAAGTATTGAGTGTGTTTAAAGTGTTAGGAAACTATAGCCATAATACTTTGAAGTGATCAATAAAGGATGAGGGTATTAAGAGAAAAAAATCAAACGAAAGAGAGGATAACAAATGAGTTATGCAAAAGGTGAGGAATGGTACAGAGCAGAAACTGTAACCATTCAATGAGTGAAAAAAAGAAAAGAAAGCATAGCACAAAAAATGTACGAATCTGTACTTCAAAAACATATGCTTAAAAGAAAAAAAATGAGAGAAAGTGGTATGGAGCATAAAATGCAACCACTAAAAAAAGGGGAGAGTGGTATGGAGCATAAAATGCAACCACTAAGAATGTTTTAGCATCCTAGGTTACCTAAAAATACCTTGAGATCAATCTTTTCAAAGTGTGCTTCTTTTGTCCTTTATACTTTATACTATGCTTAAGAGAAGGAAATATTCGAGCACGCATATAACGCTTATATGAAGATGCAATTTGGTTGATCCTCCATTAAGAGCAAAGGTATGCAACTAGATTATATAAATTGTACATTACTAATTTATGGGAAATTTCGAACTTTTACTTGATCTTTATGCAACAGGGGAAAGTGGTGCTCATTACAATATAGTCTTTCGCCAAATGAGGTATGAACTTGCATTACTAATTTATAAACTTCTATTGAATTTACCTTGAGGACAAGGTAAAAGTTAAGTGTGGGGGTGTGATAAGTTATTAACATGATATTTACAATCATAAAATGATTTCACGTGGTATGTAGTTGTTTTTTATGCAAATGCAGAAACTAGGTGAATCTTGGGAGTGAAGTGATCAAAAGTGGAATTCTTTGTAAAAAAAGTGAAAAAGGTGCAAAAAGATGTGTCGAACACAAGGATTTTGCTTAGGATCAAAGCTGTCAAAGATCGGTAAAGTTGCAAGAATAATTCTAAAGAAAAATACAATTCTTGGTTGTCAACCAATTGCGGTCATGACTTATTATTCTTCAAAACAAAAAGTTGTCAACCATTAATCACAATCGTGACATGTAATTCGCGATTGTGAGCTGTGACGGTCATTGGCCAACTCTTCTCAACTACCAACTGCCGGATAAAAAAGATCAACCGCCATCAACTACCAAACGAAAATACACCTTTTGGAAGTCAACCAATCATGAAAAGATGCTTATCCATTATGGATAAAGACAAGACTTTGCATCCAATCATAATGAAGTGATGCAATCTTTCTCCAATTGACATGATTCTTCGTTTAGATAGACGCAACCCTTCGTACTCTATAAATAAAGTTCAAACTCAACTATTTTCATAGGTAGTGGTGCATGGTATGGTGCGATACATGTTAGACGTGCATGCAAAAGATAGAAAGTAGAAAATACATAGATTTAGCTAGTTCAAAGTGTTAGTGAGATAAATGTATAAGTAATTCGATTCTTATTTTGATCACTAGATTTCTCCACAAATTAGAGTGATTGTTGTATGAGTATAATTGCGAAGCACTTATCAATAAAAGTTTTCATTCTTCAACATTCATTTATTCGATATTCACAAAGAATAGCATCCTAGCAAAGGTTCCGTACGAGTCGAGACCAAAATCAAGGTAGAGGCAGGAATTGCGGGAATTGATGACTCCCATTAAAGAGTGGATACGGTTTGATCAACTTTAGCTTTCATTTTCATATCTTACAACTTTACTTTGTTTCCTTCTTATACTTTCTATTTTCAAGTTTATGATATGTCTATGTATCATAACGAGTATTTCATTTTGTGTCATTTATATTAATCAAGTTATATGCTTTTGAGATAACTTTAAGAGTGATTTTAGGGTTAACAAGATTGTGTATAATCATTGGATCTGTGATTATAACGCTATTTGGTGAGCCAACATTTTTGGAGTGGTAACTTGCTAAATATGGCTATGTGAGATCGACCCATACTAAGCATAATATTAATGTTATCCAGGTTCTTATAAGTGTCATAATTCATTTACCCTAGACATAGAAAAGTCATTTCATGTGTTGCTCTATGGTGAATTATTGAATATTTGGGCGTCTAAAACCATGTTTGTTAAAGTAACCTAGAGTGAGAATATTCTTGATGATTTTGCATGTTTTTCTCTACTATATTTGCTCTTAGGGAATATCTATATACTTTACATCTTCTCTAATTTTTCATACATCTATCTATCCATCCATCATTCCAACCCTTCAATACAAATTATCTTATTTTCTTTTGTTCCATGACTTTAGTTGGTCCTTATAACCGAATTCCTTCTCTGTGGGATCGATATCTTTTAAAACTACATCAAAATTGTATACTTGTAGTGGTCACCATTTTTTTATTTTGATAAGAAGCATTGATAACACCTATTCATATTTTGAACTTTTAACTTATCGTTAAAAGAGTGGGGAACAAGGTTTTTGGCATCTTTAAAGAATAAAAGCCCTCAAAATTAGTAGCGTCAAAACCTTGCGATCAAGTAGCCATGTGGATAAAGTTTTGCCTTCGTTTATTAGTGCCTTTGACTCCTCCATATCTCTCTTCATGTCTCAAGTTTCTAAGCTCATCCAACGGGCATGCAAACACACCCATTATGAGGTGAAATACAACATCAAGGAAGAAGAGACAAAGGATTTGGACACCAAGCTCTCCCCATTTGTGAAAAAGGTGGAACATAGGAAAAATGAGCTCACTTGGGTGTAGGAGGCTCATTAGAGGGTGATTGAGAGAGTTAAGGAATTAGAGAAGTAATTGACTGACTTTAAAGAAGAGGCTGAGAAAGCAAATATCGTCACTCTAGACATTACCAATCTATTGGTCGATTGTTGGTAACTTATGGTGAAAGGGTTTCATAAGCTTACCAAGTCTTTCACTAAGATATGGATGATGAATAAATCTTTTGGGTTGATTTCCCCAATTATGAGGCCTTGGAAGCTCGCCAAGCTTAGAAAGCCAACCTCGAATGGGTGGCAACTGACATTGATGGTGGCGAAAACATGCAATAACCTAATACTCATTCTTCCATCATCCCTCCAACTGATGGGTAGGTAATTGATGATACCACCTTAGGGTCAACAAATTCTAAGCCAACCAATCCTTTTATTATAAAATAGTTTTTTTATTTTTGCAAATTTCTTGAACACTTTCTAAGCCATATGTTGGCTTTTTATAATATTTTTTAGTCCTTGGGGCGTACATTATGCCCATGCTCCTTAATACATTTTGTGGCCCATCGTGGCTTTTATTTGAATGTATATTTGACCATTTTTTGTTTAAGCATTTTTTGTTATCTTTTTGTACTTTCAAGCATTCATAAATTTAGCATATTTCATTAAAATAACTTATAGGAAAGATGTTGTCTATGACCCTTCTAGCACCTTTGATAGCTGTCATCAACCACCGTATGAATGCATGGTGAGTGTGGGGAGCCAGAAGTGCTTTAGTTGGCTCAATAGTCTCTTAGAGGATTTCTTTTCCATTGCAGCTATGTGTTTTCCTTTGAAAACTTAGTGCTTGTATAGCTTGATATCTTGAGGTCCAAGTGACCAACAAGTAAGTTACAGGTTGCATGATAAAGACTACTAAATTGTATAATCATTAAGAAATAAGAGTAACTTTATTAACTAGATAATAGAAGTTTACATCCGCAGATGTGTTTGTTTCTATTATGCAGTCTTGGATCCACTAGGTGCGTTGCCTCATTAAAAACCTTATCATAGAAAAATCCAGTGGGAGAAAATCTATGCCAAGGAAAAAATTGCAACCTCTTAGTCCCCTACGAATAGTTTGGTGTATTAGGAAGAAATATTCCAAAACCTTGGGAGTTCTTTGCCATTCATATGTTTGAGCATGTACGTCACAGGTCTCATGACCTTACTGATTTTATATGGGCCTTTCCAACTTCTCTTTTTCTTTTGTGCTTTGTGATGTAGTAGAGTCTCTTAAGATCAAGTCCCCCTCCTTTTCGTTTATCTCTCTAACCTTTTTATTATGGTATTTTGCAATTTTAGCTTTGTAGGTAGCCATCAAGTTGCATGCCCTTTCTCTTCTTTCCTTCAAGCTATCTAAGTGATGCAAGAGGTTGATGTTGTTTATTTCCTCCAGTAATAAAAAATTCTATTAGTTGGTGCTCTTATTTCTACTAGTATAATTGCCTCAACTCCGTTTACGAGTAAAAAAAGCATCTTTAGTAGGTTTGCATGCAGTGGTCTGATATGACCATAAGACATTGTTCAATTCGTCGGACTAATTCCCTTTTGGCTCTCTAGCCATTTCATTAGTCCTTCTCCAAGAATTCTCTTAGTTACATCCATCTTCCCATTATGGGTGTGCAAATGAGGAGAAGTGTACCTAAATATTTAATCCCTTCCTGAAATCACCAAGCATGGAAGAGGTGAACTACATCTCATTGTCAGAGATAATCTTATGAGGTACCCCAAATAGGATGATAACTTGACTCCATATAAAGTCAATTGCCCTTTCTAGTGTAATGACGCTTATAATTTATGCTTCCACCCACTTGGTGAAGTGGTCAATTTCCACTATAACAAATTTCTTTTATCTTATTGCTTCTGTCATAGATCCTACAATGTCGATTCCCCATGTGGAAAATGGCCTATTCGATAAAGAGAGGTTTTTGCGTGGCATGAGGCAAGTGTGACTTCCTCACATGGATTTGGCATTGATTCCATTCCTGAAATATTGATGATTTCCATGTGTCTACCACTCTAGTCTTCATAGAAAATATGATCTTCGAAGCCTCCTTGGACGATGGTTGGCATCAGCAAAACTAGGCATTCCTAAGGGTAGGGGAATAACCCGTGTGATTGGCATATCCTCTTCGATGCTTGAGTTAGCTAAGGATTTAAAGAAGAAGGCAGAGAAATTAGTTAGAGAGAATTGTGTACATTTGAAGGTAGAAGAGATCCCTTTATATAGGGATTATATCTCTCATAATTAGGATAGAAGAGAGTGTTAACATTAAGGAATGACTCATCTCTAGGATCAGACTTCTGTGATAAGCAGTAGAATCATAATCAAACTCCCATGCTTCTTATTTACTTAAACATGAGCATTGACATGGTGCGCTTGGCGTGCAAGCTAAGTAAGTTCAATCGGCTTCATCCATCCATCACCATCGAAAGGCCACACCAAATGTAGGGGGTGTGTTCTCCACGTGCCTAGTGATTAAATGTCGGTTCATCAATATCAAAATTTGAATCAATTTTCCAAAAATTTTCAATTTATTATGATCTTTTGATGTTATTATCACAAACTAATTTCGATAAAAAAATTTTATTTCTCAAAAAATTTCGAAATCTATAATGAAGGTGTATTGTATTTAGCTTGTAAAATTTCAGTTCAAAATAAACAAGATAACCCTTTTTTCTAACATAATTCCAAATTAGAGATTCTTTTTTGTCTTTCTTTGTAAACTTTTAAAATCACAAACAACATTTTTAAAAAAATTCACATGTACCTTTTTACAAAATAGTCAAACCACATATTATCTTATTAAAGTTTACGTTGAGATTAATAAAACTTGTGAAACTCCTTATGTGTATATAAAAATAGCTTTTAATTTGCACCTTTGATCTAGTCCTGTGAAATTGTCAACCAAAGCAAATTGATTGGTAAATCAGAAAGAAATTAAAATCACAGTTACGTAACAGAACAACAAAAATTATGCTCTAGGCTTAAATTTATGTAACATATGCCAGTTATTTGTTAATATTTGTGCAAAACATATTTCAAATTTTGAGCAAAATTTATGATATTTTATCTAACATTTTCTAATCATCACTGTGTATATTAATTTTATAAAATGATGGTGAAAGTTGGAAAGGGTAAAATACGTAACAAATATTTTAGATTAGAAAGATTTTTCTTTAATAAAACTATGGCAATTGATAAATCAATATTGAAAAAGTAAAATAAAAACAAGTATTTTGTATTGTTTTGTAGTAAAAGGTTGAATATTGTAGAATTTTCTGAATATAATATTATTTAGACTAAAAATTGGAATGTTATATTTACATAATAATAATAATAATAATAATAATAATAATAATAATAATAATAATAATAATAATAATAATAATAATAAAAGTAAAAAAATTAAATAAATTAAATTTCTAGCAAGCAGTTATATATGTTTTCAACTTTTGTGATATCGATTTTGACAAATCTCCCACATTTGATTTTAATATTATACTTGCATCTTAAATTCATGAAAATATACTTACGAATAAATTAAATCAAATGTCGCAAATTTAAGGTGTAAGTATAGTATAAATTAATTATATATTTTTTAAATTTATGCAACTGCATTTACATGTACATTAAATTGAAAAAAAAATTCATCTTGCACGTTCAATCTTAATCACTAAACTTATAGACATTGATCATAAATATTTATTTTTATATTAATAATGATAATAATATCATACGGATATTTTAGTCATCATGAGACTGATAAGTGAAAAAAGAGACGGTGAATAGTAATGCGGTAGTTAAATAAACAAATAAATTCTTTCTATTATTTTCAAAGGTGTTATGTGTACACCTCCTACAAAATTATTGCTAATTTTAAAGAACGCGCTTGAAACCCAAGCATCAACATATATACGGGTCAGTTTGGTCGTGGATAACTATACATGTTTTCAAGAAATTTTTTAATGAAATAGTAAAAATGTAAACTAGAACACAATTTTTCTATCTTTTTATTATGTCTTGAGTGGTGCCCAAAGGTAATGCCTAGTAAGTGTACTAGGGTCAAGTTGTAGAGTGGCAAGATCAAATGTTGCATCCCACAAGGAACAGTCTTAATTAGTTCAAGTTTTCCCCTGTAGACTGGTTCTGAAAGGTCTTCTTTAATATAGAGAATGTTGGTTGTTGATTAAAATGACAATAATTAAAAGCGAATAAATAAAGCTAATCTATAAGTAATAAGAAAAAGAACAAGCATCACCTCCCTATAAAGTTCTTCTTTATAGAAGACATAAACAAACTTGATTATGCACAAAGATCCAAGGTCTCTTAACCAGATTTCTCCAAGCTTACCCATCGACTTCACTTGGTGTCTAATAAGACTAATTTAAGTCTCCCCTAGGTATTTATTAAATTAGTAAACTTGCATTAAATTTTGTTAAGCATTTAATCGAAATTAAAATCCTTAGCAACATACTCAATCCCCCTCGATTTCTTGTAATATGTGTGTGTATTTGTGATTCTAACTATAGTGAATCTCCGCTAGGTACTTATAATTACAGCATCTATGAGTTTGGTCGAAACTCAATAGAAATTAAATATTCAAATACCTATACAAATAAAGTTTACACAATGGGAAGAAGATCTTCACATTGCGGCAAGCAAGTAAATGACTGGTAAAAATCCCCTTATTTCTCCTCTTTGACGTGCACACATCAACTCTTAAGACTTCCTAATCAATCAGGATTATTTCCCTTCTTTTCTTTGTTGGCATAGGAAATAAATCAATCCACTAATAAGGGAATTCCAACTCAAGTAGAATTCTTTGTTTCTCTTTTAATGCATTTCCAATAATTGAGTTTATTTCCCTTAGCTTTTCTTTATATTTTCCCGTTTTGCACAGTTTGTTTGGAAGGTCTTCTTAATTTTGGGAGAAACTTAAAAATTCACCAAAACGTGATAAAAACCTATATTTGATATAACAATGAAGCACATAAATCCATGATTTACACTACTAGTTTCCACCTATCAAATACTCCCACACTTGAACATTTTCTTATCCTCAAGCAATCCAATAATAGACTTAGCGACTAACTACTACTAAAGCTCAACACAAGTAATCAAGAACAAGTCAAAAATTCATTTTTCAAGTGCAAAGTTCAGAAATCAATAATATGACTAGGAGACTTTTTTTTCAAAGCAATTCTTTATTACCATGAAAATCACGCAATTCAAGAAAACTTAAACTTCTTACTTTAATCAAGTAGTAAAGATTAGGAATCCTCACAAGATTCTCTCTCACTAGGTGTTTAGGCTGTTTTAAAAGAACATTCTCTCATTCGGCAAAATTAATTTACAAAAACCATATGCTTGTCAATCGATCAAGTTTCCACCACATTTTTAAGAGGTCTTGCATTGTCCTAAGGTCTTTGAGGGTTGTAATATCAGGTTAGGGTTAAGGGTAGGATATGAAGGAAAATTTTTATGTGAGAAGTTCTTGTAGAAGTGTGTGTGTGTGAGAGAGAGAGAGAGAGAGTTGATATTTACAACAGCCTTCCTTGAGATGAGAAGTTCTTATAGAGAGCTTTTCTTCTATTTTTGTCTTGAGGAGACCTTGTAGTCGAATATCTCAGAAGCTTTTCTTGAATTGATCATGCCAATCTCAAAAACTCTTTAATCCTATTGTAAGACCTACTACTACTTGAAATAAATAATGAAAAATTATTCTTATTTTTTCTTTTCTTACTTTTTAAATAAAATGGAAACAAAGATTACAAACATTTACAATGATATTTGTGAACATTGTGCCCATTTAGTAAACTTCTATCTTGATGCTCGTGTTCCTTCCTTTTGTTGCTCACTTTCTTGTGTGATGATGAGATCTTGTCTCTTATTATGTATTGACTACTTGAATTAATGGAAATCTTTAATGAAAAGATCTTAGGGTGTTTTAGGTAAATCAAAGTGAAGTATTTGGGCTTGTAATGTAGTATACAAAATAAAAGGCTTAAGGGCTTAAAGTAGTATATCTAAGGGTTGTTGAAAGGGTAGGCTATTTAGCTCGTTAGAGGGTAATCCCGACGCCTGATAAGTGTATAATTACACTTATAATCATGATATTTTCAATCATTAAACACTATGGTTTAAGTCATTTTATACTTCATATAAAAGATTTCACGTGGTATGTAGTTGTTTTTTATGCAAATGCAGAAACTAGGTAAATCTTGGAAGTAATATGAACAAAAGTGGAATTTTATGGAAAAAGAGTGAAAAAGGTGCAAAAGATGCGTGGAACTTAAAGAATTGGTAAAGGATCGAAGATATCAAAGATTTGAAGAAATCGCTAAGAGGAATCTTATGAAAATGGCATGTCACTATCGTGACACATATATCACGGTTATGACTTGTTAACATTCACAACAAAAAGTTGCCAACCAAGTATTCATGGTGGTGACATACATTCGTGATCGTGACCTTGATGATTTTTTGGTCAACTCTTCTCTTCTTTCAACCGCAAAATAAGAACGATCAACCGCCATCAACCGCTAACCGAAAAGACACCTTTTGGAAGTCAACCAATCATGAAAAGGTGCCTTTCCATTATGGATGAGGATGAATCTTTACATCCAATCATATTAAAGTGTTGCAACTCTTCGCCAATGGACATGACTAGGGATGGAAACGGATCCTGGACCCGATCCGGATCCGTGGATCTGGATCAATTTTAGGTTCTAGATCTTAATTTTACAGATCCGTCAGATCCGGGTAGGACCCGGGTCCGGACCCGGACCCCGGATCCGTAATTAAAGATTATTTGTACATTTTTATTTATTATTTACCCCAAATATATTGGATAATTAATATTATTTGAGATCCACGTAAATCGAATTGCATGAACATAATTAAATGAGCATGTAAACTATTTAAAATAAGGTGAAATGTACAAGTATGGAAGCT
>CATIWQ010007949.1:0-33438 GCA_949673415.1 Euphorbia schlechtendalii
TGGGGAAGGATTGATATGGTGATAGTTATTTATTTGCTATTTTAAGTTGTAATTAGTAAGATATTAGTAATATTTTGAGGGGTAGTTCTATGTACTCAACTTCCACTATATACAGTAATTAGCTTTGGATAAGCTACTTAAGTACACTTATATTGTGATTTTGTTTAATATATTTAGTAGTATTTTTGTAGTTTTGAAGTGTTAGATTTATTTATTTTTTATAGCAAATTATTATTATTGGTTAAAAACTATCAGTAATTTAAATAATCAATTGTCAGATTTCTAGTTTTACTGATGGAACATTATATCACAAAGAAATGTCATGATTTTACGATGGTATACAATGTCACAAACAATATTAGTATTTTTTGTCAGGATAGATGTCATGAAATCCGTCATAAATTTCTGACAGTTAAAAATGTTAGAATATGCATAAGTAAATCCGTCATAGATAATGTCAGCAATTCAGTGACACGCAATTTACTGACGGGCGTCCTTTTGTCACTAAGCATGTCAGGAAATGATTTTGTGATGGATTTTTGTATTTTACTGACAGATATTTCCGTCAGAAATCAATATTTTCTTGTAGTGTTGCTTCGTCGAAGTCTTTTGGCGAGGCTTGCCTCGCCCACCTTTGGCGACGCGGGTCCCCGGATCCGGCTCTTGGCGGCGTTCTCGAATTTTTTTTATGTATTTTTATATTTTTTTAATTAATTTTTTGAATTAAATCCCTTTTAAATTCAAAGACGAGGAAGACTCTCATATGAAGATCATCGGACGGTCGAAACTTGTATGATTCGAGGATAAATATTTCGAAAAGCCGTCATCATTGAACGCGCGAGTTGGTACAAAATCTCGTGCTCACAGCTACAAGGTCTTCATCCATTGTTTAGCCTTATCCCTCAAAGAGAAGGGAAAAAGCTTAAGCCTTATAGCATCATCCGAGACATTCCTATTGGTTCTGAAAGTGTTACACGGCTACAAAGTCTTGAATGTGAGCATTTGGGTCCTCTAATGGAAGTCCTCCAAACTGAACAGAGGCTTGTAGCATGTGAACCATATAGCCTTTAACTTCAAACATGTTGTCTCCTTCTTGTGGGATTACAATACATGAAGAGTGACCTTTTGTATTGGGCTCCAAATAAGTTCTTAAGGCTAGCCTTCTTTATGGAGGGTGAATTTCATCCTCTCCTTCGGGATTTTGATTTAGCCTTTCTCTATCCAACCTTTGTCTTTCAACTCTTTCTGCCTCAAGCGTTCACGTTCTCTTCTTTGTTCCTCCATTCTCTCCCTTGCACGAGCTCTTCTTACAGCACCACTTCTTCTTCTACACTCCCTTTCTATTTCAAGATTGATAGGAGTAGGTGGTTCTCTTCCAGCTCTTTGCATGCACAAGGAAGTCTTCTAAAAATCTGTTTCTACAAAGCTATGCAACCCAAAGATTAAAAGCACCGATTTATAGTCAAAGATAACAAACTTTCACACAAATTGCTCCCCGGCAACAGGGCCAAAAACTTGTTGCACTTAAAAGTAACACATCTAGCAAGTATACTAATGTTAAATTGTAAAGCAGCAAGCAAGAATATCGTATCGCACAGGGAGGTCTTTATGTCAGTTTGTTGTCTTTATGTCAGTTTGTTCTTTTCATGATAAATGGGCTAATGGAAGGGTACATTTGATTTCTTGAAAATGGAGGTTTTGTTAAATGCTAAAGACTGACAAGAATGGTAAAAACAAGATTAAAAGTGATTTAAGTTGATTAATAAAAAACTCAAGTTTAGTCTACCCAAAGAACAATCTAAGACTATCTTCCCTAGCTTTCAGTACAAGACCTTGTTCAGCAATCCAACTCCGAGGTCTCTTAACCTTAAATCCTTAAACCCCCTCCTAAGCTAGTTTAGTTTCTTACTAAGCTAAACACACTTCACCTTTCGGTCCTTCATATGAATAACAAAGTATCATTAAGTTTAGTTAAGCATTCATCAAAGTGAAACCCAAGGCATATAAACATTTATCTTTCGATCTCATAAAGTGTGTGTGTGAAGGTCTTCTGTGTAGAGCAGATCACCTTTCAGTCCTTGCTACTCAACACTAAGCATGAAAGTGATCAAGTTTCATTTAAGCAATAAAGCATTCATTCGCACGAATATTCAAACCAAGCAAAGGAAAATATACTTTACAGCAAGGGGAAGATCTCCTTAGACTGCCTTTTGACAACAAACACAGCTCTTTTGACAATTTTCCAGCTCAGCACAGAAGGTCTCCTTCTCAAAACAAAAAACTTGAAATTCATGAAGACCTTCATAAAATCTGCTCAAATACACTTAGTTTTAAACCGATTAATTCAAGTTTTTAATGACATAATTTCTACCTATCACACACGTACAAATGTGTATTGAGGTTATTTTTTTGTAAGTGAAAGTATCCGGTCCTGATTATAATTTCCACTGTTTGTATAGAGTGGCAGTTGCCGGAGCTCATTCATTATAGAAAATAAACACGTTTCTGGTAAAATAAAACCAAAATTTGGAAAAATAAGCTGATAGTGATTTCTTACCGCGTTTTCAGTGTCCTTTACTAGCCAGAGTCAACTCATTTCAGTCAACTGGATGGGTCTTCTTCTTTTTCTTAGCAACACACAATACATTTCTTATCTCTGTTTTAGACATGGAAACGAAAATAGCAAAATAGCATAATAGTTAGCCCTGAAGATGTCCATAACTCACACGTTAATTTCTTCATTTTACTTATTTTTACCATCTCTTCTCTTTTGTTGCTCAGCAAGGGATACCATAACCATCCATTCTCCACTTAACGATGGAGATTTTCTCAATTCCTCAGGTCTTAACTTTTCGCTTGGTTTCTTTTCCCCAGATGGAGTTGGCTTCAGATATGTCGGAATTTGGTACACCTCCAATCCCGATATTGTTGTATGGGTTGCTAACCGCGATAAACCAGTTGAGGATGATTCATCAGGCGGAGTTTTCGCAATAGCGAATAACGGAAGCATCCGTGTGTATGATTCAGAAAATACTACACATTGGTCTGCCAGTCCGTTGAAATCATCTTCTCCTTTCATCTTGACACTGAAGTTGACAGATTCAGGGAACCTGAAGTTAATTGGAGAAGACGGTGGCAAACTTTGGCAAAGCTTCGAGCATCCCACGGATACATTTCTTCCAGGTATGTTTATGGATGACAAGTTAAAGTTGGTTTCATGGAAAAGCGAAGCTAACCCTAAACGAGGGGACTTCGCCTTTCAGCGTGATCCAGAAAGCAAAAACCACTTCATTATTTTCAGAAATTCAACACCCTTTTGGAAGAGTAAAGTTTCAGACATGTTCGTCGGTCCTGATGAAAAGTTACAGGTTGTTTCGTATTTGTTGACCAATTTTGCTAACCGTAGTTCGCTAAGTAGCAACTTATCTTCAACATCTCTTAGTTACTGGAATATAACTCCCAAGCAAACTTTGGATTATCATAGAATGAGAGTGGTGCTTAATTGGAATGGGACTGTACAATTGTTCTTGAATGAAACAGTTTCTTGGTATTGGAAGGAGCCTAAAGATCAGTGCAGTCTGGTTTATGGATGTGGCAGTTTTAGTAGCTGCAACAGTGGCAACATTTACCCCTGCAAATGTTTACCTGGATTTAAGCCCAAGTTAGAGGAAAAGTGGAATTCGGGGGATTTTTCACAGGGGTGCTACAGAATCTCGCTGATCTGCCCTTTCGGGGGGCCAAATATCACCAATTTCTTGAACTTGAAGATGATGAAAGTGGGAAATCCTGATAGTCAGTACCTTTTTGGTACTAAAGATTTCGATGAGAATCAGAGTTTCAGTGATAAATGCTTGCAGATGTGCCTCAGCAATTGCAGCTGCCAGGCGTATTCCTACCTTCCCAGTGAATCGCGTTCCTTTTCGGCTAGATGCTTGATTTGGACTCGAGATCTTAACCACATTCAGGAGGTCTACAAAGGGGGACACGATATCAACCTTCGAGTCATGCTTTCTGATACAGGTGACGACCTACTTAACTGTTTTTCATTTGTTACTTACACTGAGAATGAAAAAAAAATCGACATTCCTTTTTGCAGAGAATTTGAAAAGAAGTTGTAAACCGTGTGGAACTAGCATTGTGCCTTATCCACTCAGCACTCGAACAAACTGTGGCGATCAAGTGTACAAGTTTTTCAACTGCGACAATGCTACTGGTGAGCTGACCTATGTGAGTTACAATACAAATTACTCTCACATAAGCAGAATTGATACTGAATCGAGGACATTTTATGTCCAAATTAAAGATTATGGAAGTTGTAGATCTGATGAATCAATAAACAACATTCTAGATCTTCCCAACCAAAAAGTACTTTCTCGAAAAGGTTGTAAGGCTGACCATTCGAAATACATTCTTGATCCTCTATTTGAAAAACAATTTGAAACACAAGGGCTGATAGAAGTAGAAATCGGGTGGAAATCTCCGCAGCCGCCGTATTGTAATGATAATACCGACTGCAGTGACTGGCCAAATTCAACTTGCAAGGGAAATGATAGTATGCAATGCATTTGCAACGGCTCGTTCCGATGGGTCCCCGAGATATTGAACTGCACTTCAGGTTTTTTTCTTACTCATATTGTCTTACTTGCTAAGAAACTGAAGCTTTGTCTCTAAATATGTATCACTTTCTATTTCAGAAGTTGGTGGTAATGATGAAAAATCTACCAAGAAAGATCGGTTATTTTACGGAATCTTAATTGGAACCATATCAGCAGCCTTTGCACTTCTCTCTGCTTTATATTTGTTTTATACGCGACAAAGAAGTATAAGACGGATGCAAGGTACTCATGGTCATGTAACTGATTTTTTTCTGTACTTCTATTTTTTTTTTCCTAAAGAGTAAATTTAATACATGTAACTTGTTTCATATCAGAAAACAGGCAAGCTATGCAGGAAAATGCGGTGAGTCGTTTGTACGAAAGTGAAAGACAGGTCAAAGATTTCATAGATTCAGGCCGTTTCCGAGATGACGAAAAGAAAGGGCTAGATGTGCCATTTGTTGATTTGGAATGTATATTAGCTGCTACAGACAACTTCTCAGACACTAACAAGCTCGGACAAGGAGGTTTCGGTCCTGTTTACAAGGTATATATATCATCAGCTTATCACTTGTTTCAATCTGAGTATACTCAATATATAGTTTGTACACTTTTTCAGGGGAAATTCCCGGGAGGTCAGGAGATCGCCATAAAGCGGCTGTGCAGCGGGTCAGGACAAGGATTACAGGAATTTAAGAATGAGGTTATTCTGATTGCGAAGCTCCAACACCGAAACCTTGTTCGGCTTTTGGGATATTGTGTCGAAGGATACGAGAAAATGCTACTTTATGAATACATGCCTAACAAAAGCTTGGATTCTTTCATATTTGGTCAGCCTCCAAACCAACTTAGTTTCTTACAATGGTTTTTTTATTTCATTTTCAAATTTTCACTAATCTAACATTTGATCCACATACGCAAGACCGAACGCGATGTGTACTTCTGAATTGGGAGATGCGATTTAATATCATTCTCGGGATCGCTAGAGGACTTGTTTATCTTCATCATGATTCAAGGTTGAGGATCATACACAGAGACCTCAAAACAAGCAACGTTCTTTTAGACGAGGATATGAATCCCAAAATTTCGGATTTCGGTTTGGCAAGGATTTTCGGAGGCAAACAAACCGAGGCAAGCACAGAGAGAGTAGTTGGTACTTAGTAAGTGATTTAAACTCGTCGGCTAGCATTTTTTTTAGGCGAGCTTAAGCTCAGCCTACAAACATGTCTAATAAATATGAAATTGTTGTATTGCAGTGGTTACATGTCACCTGAATATGCACTGGATGGATTTTTCTCGATAAAGTCGGATGTTTACAGCTTTGGAGTAGTCATGCTTGAAATTGTCAGTGGGAAAAAGAACACTTCCTTTTACAGTCCTGAGAAAGCTTTCAGCCTCGTTGGTCATGTAAGTGTTTGCAATCTTTACATGATATTGGTGTATTCATAGTATCACCCCGAAATTGCTATCTTTATCTCGTATGAACTTAGTATCTACTAATTGGCGTGTGACACAATTTTTTAAGACACGTAAGACTTAATCGAAAATATGATTCCTATCTATTGCTAGTCATAGAAAACATGTTTTATATCCCAGTAGTGAACTCCAGAGTAATCTAATTTTCTGAAAAATTGTGTCACATGCCAGTTAAAACTTAAAATTACTACAGCTTATACGAGATAAACAAGTCAATTCATCGGTGATTCAATCTAAACAGAAAGATCACATATTCAATGAATCGAGAAAGCTGATTAGACGACGAATTGCGAAATCCATAAACGTTCATTTTTTTTGCTTTGAATAATGAATGAGTGTATTTTTGGTATGTATCTAAAGACATGGAAAGTATGGATAGAAGGAAGAGCAATTGACATAATGGAGCAGGCATTGGTTGAGAGTTGCAATAAAAATGAAATAACAAGATGTGTAAGAATTGGGCTATTATGTGTACAAGAAGATCCAAGTGACAGGCCATCAATGTCTGAGGTTGCTTTCATGCTTGCTAGCGAAAATGCGACTCTTCCGAATCCTAAAAAACCTGCTTTTCTTTTGCGCAAATCTGTTACTGATTCTGCTTCCTCTTCTAGTACAAAGCCCGAGACCAATAGTGAGGTAACTCTCACTGCCACTCTCGAACAAGGCCGATAATTCGGTTTTTCATTTTGGGTTAGTTTGTGATTGCTTTGGAGACTCCCAAAAGCTATTGTTTGAATAAGATCACGCCACAAGCTTTCTATTGTATATATGTACATTTCCTTGTGTCTAATACGAACAATAATCAGATGAAATTTTAGCCTTTCATTTCCCAAACTTGAAGTAAGAGGAATTAAAAAAATTACTAGAGCTATTTCAGCACTCCATTAATGGTTTAAGTAGAATATTTGCAAAATATGCAAGTTTAGAGACTTAATGGCAAACGAAATCATCCATAAAAAATTTCCTCTTAGTAATTAGAGTTTAGATTGTGAGAGCCAACATGAATACTCAATAAACATGTTTGGCGTACATTTTAACATTTTTCTTGTTTTAAGGTATAAAAGAGTAGTATAGCTATTGCCATGAATACAAATTTATTTGAATCACATATTGAGTAACAAAATTTAATTGTTCCATGTTGTTTCCATTCGTCAACCAAATATAAGATTTAGAACATATTCTCTAAAGTGGCTAAACTACTAAAACCAATTTTTTTATTATAAAACGAGAATATTATTCCAAAGAAATAGCTATTTTATTGGATTGAACATCAAATCGTTTTTGTCATTTAATGTGTTGTGTTGAAGATTCTAAAGAAGACTTGCCACTGAATATTGTTTGGGATAACTTGCTTTGCTTGAAGAATCAATGAAATTAATTTGTGAGGATGTTATTTATTATCAGATTTCTACACATTGAAAAAGATAATGAAGTTGCCATCAAACAGTCAAAATCTGTTTGTATGTGCATACGAGTGGTCCAAGAAAAAGAAAATAAACATAATGAATCATATTGTTACACTTTAATCAAACTAACATTGATCTATATTTAATTACATATTGAAAAATCAATTAATTTATCTAATAAATTCGAGATTTGATATATTTGGACTATCTTGGGATTTGACAAATTGTCTAACCGATGGAAAAAACAATTATAGTTTTTTTTTTTTTGATGAAAAAACAATTTTAGTTTAATTAATAATAACATTAACAAAAACACCTGGTGTAACTTAAAAACAATCATTGTTTACTGCATCTCGCCAGCAAATAATGACCCAAATAATGTTTGTGACTGTGTCATTACCGTCACAAACATTGCAACCATTCCCCAGATAATGACCCTCTTCGAAACACTAGTTGTTAAGTTATGTTTACAAACAAGTTGATTTTATTTTAAGGTGTTATTAAATGTGCCCTTATTCACTGCCTCTAAAAATAACAAACTCTAATGAAAAAAATATATTTAGCAAAGCTTACAAGAAAATCGACCAACTTCGTGGAAAGAAAGAGTTTTGATTTACTTACATTGCCTACAGCAACATCCACCAACATAGATTTTTTCATTTTGTTTGAAAGATTTACACCTTGAACTTGTCCAAAATGAATTCTGGTCACCCAAAACTTTCAAATGTGTTAAATACTCATATGAAATTGTTTAAAACGCACCAGTTTGTCTTCTCAATGCCACGTGTCAGCTTTTTTTGGAGAAAAAAATGACATCTTTGAAGAATCAAACCAATCATAAACTGACACATGACGATGAAGGGGGTAAAATGAAACGTTCTAAATAATTACATGATCCTTTTGACCATATTTTAAAATTTAAGATGATAAAAGCTCATTTGAGACACATTCATGGAATTGTAAGTTTTTTTATTTTATTACATCATTAAATAGTTTTGATTTTTTTTATGAATAAATAGTTGTGATTTATTGTAGGAACCCGCCAACACCCACAAAATTAGAGTTTTAATTCAGTTTTTTTGTTCACTTTCTACTTCGAAAGGTAAATTAATTGAGGTGTACCAATTTAAATTAGAGTTTTAATTTAAATATTTTATACCATGTGATCTAAAACGGGAAATTATATTAAGAATCAGGTTAAAAAAACCGGATATTTGCATGCTTGCCATGTGTCCTAAAAACGAAGATAATAATAGAAAAATAAAAACATGAATTGATTTTAAAAACATATGGTAAGCATGCAAAGATCCGATTCTTTGAACCTGGTTTTTAATACAATTTCCCGATCTAAACATATGGCATGTAATATATATCAATTTGTTCTGAAATTTTTGAACCACGTTAGCTGACATGCTTCAATATATGGAGCACTACTTCTAGTGTTTGTTTAGTTAGGATAGGAATATTAAGTCCAAATAAGAATAAAATGCTAATTCGAAAACGATATTATACAGAAATCCTTCTTCATCAATGAAGCATCATCTTCCATCCTAAACAGGATTGTTGTTGCTCTATAAATAGGAATCTTCATCACCCTTATATAGAACACAATTCCAATCCCCGATTCTCTTACTTCCTCTAAATTAGAGGCTACAAAATTTTATACATTAAATCCACCGGACTTCGAAATTTCCCATCTCCGTCAACACCGTCGTTCTTGTTAGATATGATGTATGCCCTAGAAGCAATTAGAGTGATATATCTTTAATAGCTATAATGTACAAACGGTTTCGAATTATTATTAATAATAATTAAGGCATCTTTGTTGCTTATCAGTGCTTTCAATTTATTTATGTATCTCGCTGGTATCATATATGTATAGTATTAAATATGTATATGCGCATTGATGAGACACAGTCCATGACTATTTCATAGCGTAAAAGTGCGAGGCATTTGTGAGAAAACTGCACATACATGTTACTATGAATAGTCTAAATATCACTAGTCATAGTTTCATTGAGACTGAACATCAATGGAATGGACAGACTAGCATGTGTAGGCTTACTCCTTGGATTAGATTCTAGCAGCCGATCTCATGAACTGAAGGTGGTACCTTGAGTTAACACATGAATGTATTCGGGTAATACATTGGAGATCGCTATAAGACAGACACTCGGAAATAATTATATCCATGTGTTGGTGTCATGTCTTATTGCAATAGCAGTATAAGTATCCTCAGACCTAAGATACTGATTACCTTGTGTAGGAGTTGCTATACTTTGGGTCATACTTATTCATACCCTAGTGATCAGGATGATGCGAGTGATGATCACATGTTGGTAAGCCAAGTAGTCAAGATGGGATCCATCGCTCCTGATATAGTGATATAGTGGGAGATGTACCTTAGGATCCCTTGTTGAAGTGACACACTCATAAACCTCTAATTAGAGTATAAGATTGATAGAACGGTTTTCTAGTCAATCTTGATACATAACGGCTAAGTGGTGTTCTTCGTGAAAAAGTCTAATTCCAAGGTAGCTACGGCTATTACATGAGCTGACACTTAATTTGAGCTCAATAAACTGGATGGTGCTTAACTTGATGGAATGAGTGTATTGTATTGGTTAATACTATAGAACCGGATTAAGTCACAAGCACGTGACGTTCCAAGTATCGAGGGATCATACGCCTTTGCTTAGAAAACCCATTTGATCGTCTAGAGCTATCGGGTTCCAAATAGGTCTGGAACACTGAGCCTAAAGGTTCCCGGATGGGAAGCCAAGTTTAGGTTAACCTCTAGCGGCTCAATAATTTGGGATCCTATGAGGTCACACACTTTGGTCTTTATCGGACTAAGTAAAGAACCTATAGACTGGGTCTATGCCGAGAATATTTGGTTGTCGAATTCGTTAGAAGAATTATTAATTGGTTGGACCGAATTAGTAATTAAAGGGAATAAAGAGAAAATATGAAAAAATTACATAGAGCGTAGCAAGCGATTTTTCCCGTTGTGAGTGGGCTCCAAATGAACACTGGTTGTTCGGAGTGGGACCTGCACGGATCGCTAGAGCTCGGGGTAAGCCCACACGCGCTGCCCATGGCAGCGCTTGCTCGGGCTTGCACCTCAATCCCGCTTGGCTGTGCTAGCAGCCCTCAAGGGCTTGCCTTGCGTTGGACTCGCGGGTTAGCCCGCTGCTGCTAGTGTCCCGCGCGGTTAACCCGCTAAGTGGGATGGGAATTGAGTTTGAGGGGAAGTCAAACACTCCCCCCTTTTCCCTATATATAGGCCTCTAGCTCATCTTTATTCCACACTTCAGCTCAGCTTTTCTCTCTGAGTTCGACATCTCTTTCTTCGTTCGTTGTATGAGATCCTTCATGAATTTTTCCAAACAACGAAGAATTCTTTTGAAGGCTCTTTCTAAAGTGAGCCTTCTCGATTTATTTTTTAGGTTGGTCTTCGAGCGATCTAGCAGTTGCTGTTTACTAACAGGTTCTTCCTTAACTAGGTTTTGGTCCGTGAAGATCCATGTGGATCAATCGTAGAGGCTGTCCTAGTTTAGAAGCTCGTGCTATCGAAGTTCTGCCGAATTGCTCTAAGGGAACACCACTACCAAAGAAAGAGAAAGCACGCATCAACTGATAATGTTCTAAACCTAGATGCTAGGTTTCTTTTATAAGCTTTATAAACTTAAAAGCATCTATGAAACATTTTAACTTAGATTATACCAATCATGACATGCTTAGGATCCTTAGGTTAATTTTAAATTTTTGAAATTCCTCCTTGCAACGTTTGCATGTTCAATTACTGTTTTGATTAACCAGCAGTTCTTTCTTCTAATCCACACCGCCGGAAAATGTCTACAGATCCATCCCTTAGGTTTCTTCCTAGCCGACATAGGATCCAGTGCCGGTTCAAACCACTACGGAGTAGATTCTGCGAGAAGCTGAAATCCGGCCACCAAATTAGAAAACCAGCGATTCTACAGAGCTCGCAGACTATCGGTTGAGGAAGAGGAAAGAGTTCGAAGACCTAATCGGAGGGAACATGAGCGATTGGATAAAGTACGCAGAGTGGGAAGAATCACAGAAGGACCTGAATGGAGCTCGATCAATTTGGGAAAGAGCGCAGGAGGTGGATACCAGGAACCATACTCTGTGGATCTAGTACGCAGAGATGGAGATGAAGAACAATTGCACCGATCGTGTACGCGACGTTTGGGACCATGCCGTAATTCTACTACCGGGTGTGGATGAGCTGTAGTACAAGTACATTCACATGGAGGAGAAGCTTGGGCATGTATCTCTTACGAGGCATATTTATGAAAGATGGATGAGCTGGTTTCCCGATCAAAATTTCTTTTATTAAATTTGAGATCAGATATATTGAAGTTGTACACGCAATGGGGATTTTCCAGCGCTCTGTTGCTTGTCATCTAAAAACAGGACTGATTCGAAGATGCAATAGTTGGCAATGTTGCCTTTAGGGTGGACCGTTTAGTTATCTCAAACCTATTGATTTGCTTGGCTGTTATTTTTGTTACACATTATTTCTTGCAGTTCAAAGAGTATCATGACATCATTGCTGCTTTTATTGCTCTCTCCGTCTACTAAATATTGTCATTTTAACTAATTCACAGTTTTTAAGATAACAATTAACCGAATTAGGTGATTTACTAATTTACCCTTTCATGAATATTATACTCTATTTTCAAGACTTTATTAATATGTTTAAATATTGATTCATATAGTTTTCTCATCTTATTATTGAAGATTGAAATATGGATATCTTGAAAATTGAACAAATTAATAGAGATGAGAATGGAAAACTTAGAGAAAAAACACATTGGAAATACAAAACGATAATAAAAAAGAGATATCAAAATCTCTCTAAAACGACAATATTTAGTGAACGGAGGGAGTACTAATTCATCTAGGTTAAATGCATATTTAACCCCTTGAACTTGACACTTTTACTAATTGTCTCCTGCAACTTTGAAAAGTCTTTTTCATCCCGCTAAACTTGACAAAACAACACTCTTAAGCCCTCTCAATGTCACATGTCACTTTATGATTGGAGATAAAAAAATAAATTCAACATCTTTGAAAAGTCAAAATAAATCTAAAGTTGACATGTAGTACTAAGGGTTCGCGAATGCACTTTTACCAAGTTAAGAGGGTTAGTCAAAACTTATTATAATTGGAGACCACATCTAATAAATAGTGACATGCCATTTATTTATAATCATTAATGAAGTATACGTATATACGTTTATTCTGCTAATTTTCGTGATACACAAGTTAAAATAGATAATCTATTAACGAAAAATAATTTTCCAATAGATTTTCTATATTCTCTTAGTCCAGTATGATGTGTTACAATAAATGTTAAACATTTTTGTTTGATTTTCTACTAATAGACAACAAAATAAAATGTTGAATTGTTAATTATAAAATAATTTAATGATGAAATGGAATTATTTTATAAATAATTTACTTTTTTTGTGATTATTTTAATTTGAAACACATTCAAATACACAATCTAAGTTCTTTTTAAGATGACAAGTTGTGTTACTATGGTGATGGTAGGATATCTTGTTTGGTATAGGTAATTTTTTTATTCATGTATTAGTCAATATGTATTTAATTCGACCAGTATTAATGATAATATTTCTTAAAAAATGTCTAATATATTTTATCACATCATCAATGTGAAATTCTATTTAGACTCGACCTTGTGTGTCTTATGCTCAATCATATAAGTTTTCCATTTTGAAAAATAAACATAAATGATGTCAATTTATTAACTTATATTTTTATTGTTAGCTACAAATTTGCTTTAACTATTACCCAATCGATTTGTTGTTGCAATTTTTAGCTTATATATGGTTAGAATAACTTGATTATCACACCATTTTTTCTTACATGTACAAAGCTAACAAGTTATTAGACTAAAAATCAAAGCATTTTTAGTTTTAATTTTGGTTTATCAATTATTTAGAGCACGTTAATTTATTCTTATATTTTTACTACAAATCAGGTGATACACTTCTATTATAATTTATCTTTGATTTATTTAGTCTCACATTCTAGACTTTTTGGCCTATTAAAAAATATATATAATGATGAGAAAAAAGAAGAAAATATGAGAAGAATTGGTGTATATATTTTTCACCTAAAACCCCGAATATTGTAAGACCGGTTCTGCTTCTATTTTACTTATCACATCATGTTAGAATCCACGATTTATTATAGATGCTCTAATATTCTAGAAATTGAATTTCCTCTTTTAGTAATTCCTATTTGGAAAATAATTGTTTTTATTGGAAAAGGGTTGTTTGTTTATATAATTGTTTGCAGTTCAAACTCGTGGAGCATGCGTATCTGAGTTCCGCAAGTGTTATAGACTCATTGATTTTCATTGTGATCATATGCATATCAATAAAAATTAATTATATCAAATTTTGTTGTAAATATATGCTACGATAGCTTTTATAGAATAAAATGATAAAATTTCATCTTACAGGAAACTCCATATTTTGCCAAAACAATTTTGCACCATCAAATCTAGTATTCTTTTTATATTGAAAATTATGTTTTGGTAAAAAAACACATGAATTAGGAATATATATGATGGTAATAATTCAAATTTCCACTCTCTTAACCCTTATTATTATCACCATAATTATAATTATTACACTGAAGAAGACATATAAACCAAAATGCAATCATAATCTTCAGCAGCTGACAATTAAGCCTATTATTTAATTTTATTAAAAAAAGAAAATATTAATCCTAGATGGTAAATTAACATTCCAAAAGAGCGAGAACCATAGAAAATGACATTGAAATTAATGGTAATAATTAGGCATCACGCCTTCAGTTGCTGCTGCATACAGTAAAATGATGGTCTGCCTAAATTTTTGTGCTAATGGAGTTGACTTTTGTAGTCAAAAGTCAACCATCTTACTACAATATTCTACATAAATTTTTTCTCGGTCAATAAAGTTTACAAGGAAAGGAGAGAGGCACAAGACATCTATTAAGGCTTCGTCAATTATATAGCTAAAATTAAGGTATCGTAGCATACAACATTAATCACTGTTACAATCCAAATTCAAAAACATTCCTTAAAACGAGTTCAATTACAGAGGTGAAATCTCAGATTGATAAATATTTTATATATATTTAGTTTTTATTCTTTAAGGCCCGGGTAATATTTTTATTGTATGACTATTAAAATTTGAGGGATAACAATTATAACAAGGTATAATTTTATAAATTAACATGCCTGCAATTTCTAATCGATCGATATAATTCTATAAAATTATTCAAGATAGGTTTTTGATTTTATTAAATCGTCAAAATAATTGAATTAACCTGTCAATTAAGATTTAGATTTGTTTTTCTTGTGATGTAACAATTTATCTGTTCGTTCCTCAAGTTACTTTTACATCATTTCAACCTAACAATAGACTATATACTTTTAAGTTATTTTATTTTTATTTATACAGACTTTTTAGTTTGTTGAGCATGCTGTGCCCTTAAAAGATTGTGATTATAAACTCATTAATGTAATATGGCCATTGTAATTCGATGATAATTGATACTCTTTCCGGTTTTTAATATTAGTTATTTTAAATTTTTTATTCAGGTTCTTTTTACTTATCATTTTAGAATATCAATGCAACTTTAAACAATTTTTTTCTAATTTACCCTTATATTAATTAAGAAAGATATTAAGCATACATTAATTTATAAGTTGATGATTAAGAATAAGGAGAATTTTATTAATTAAAAGAGATAAATTCATCATTTTAATACTACATTAAATGTTTTAATGATTTTGATGAAAAAACTAAAAAGACTAATATTAGAAATTGAAGAAAGGAAGAGTATTTATTATGACTATAGTTTGGTAATCAAATTATTTTATATGACTATATGTGCATCAAACAAATTTCGATTTTCTTCGTAAACATCCTTAGGTGGAATTAATAGGGTCGTTCTTGTTTCATGACCTGAAAAGGTCGAAGTTGGGATCTAGTTACCAATACATTACATATAAAGTGCTTTCTCATTTTCCTTTTCCGAATTGATTAAAAAAATGAAAATCTTTGAAAAGTTGGACAAAATAACATGTTCCGTACTCGAAGCTATATGCTGTAAAAGCAATACAGCTTATTGAACTTTTAATCAAAATTAATAAAATATTTATTATACTAATATAATAACTTATTTATCATTCATTAATTTTCATTTCTTCTTAATTATCCACTTATCACTTTACAAATACTTAATCTATTTTCTAATTTTTAGAGTGATATGTTGAAAAATCTTTGTAAAAATTCTATTAATTGTCTAAATCGGCACTATAAACAAACTAAAATACAAAAACTAAAATCACACTTAAAAACAACAAATGTGATACAAGAAGGGAAATTAGTGATGACGTATAAAAGGATGAGGTTAGAAAGTCAATACTGGAAGAAACAAAGAAAAGGGTCACGTGCTTAAATGTAAGAGTAATGTCATGTGAAGTGGGAATATGCAATGATGGGGTTTAGGACATGAATTAGACCAAATTCATGTAAAACTAAAAATTAAAGAATCTTTGCCTGTCGCGTGGCTGATGCGCATGTTGTTTGCTGCCTCTTATCTCCCACATTTCTATATTTTCTTCTTCCTTCACAATTTCATGTTTCAACACTACCATGTGATACTACTGTATTTTTGTCCTTTTAAATGTTCCAATTGTAATGGTTAGCTAACCATTATATATAAAAAAATCTTAATAACAAATTTAGAGTACTTTGAGAGTATGATATTTATAAAATATAACAATAGAGGTTGTTATTTGCCCCGTTTTTGGTAAATAAAATGCGGTGAACGGATTCTAAAGGTTGTGGAAGCTATATGTTTGAGTCACTCTGCAGGAATCTTTTTTTTTTCAAATAATCATATTGTATTATATTATTTGTTGTTCAATAACAAATTTATGATAATTAATTCTTTTGTATATATGTAACGAACAACAGTTTAGTCTATGATTACTTTGACAAAACACTTGTCAAAAATAACAATATAAAGCGCTGCAGACAATATGCAACATATCGATTTTAAAAATTTGGCAAGCCAATTAACATTTTCTTGTCTCTTATTTTTTTGTTGGTTCATATTTCACTCATTTTTTGGTCCAAATCGATAATAAATAGTATTACAATTTCACTGCTTATACTTTTACAGTTTACTCTGTAGTTCATACCCTTAAGCTCTTGTTGGTGCCTTTTTACAATTTTGAATGACTTCGACAAACACTTTTTTTAATATGAAAAACAATTGAACAATATTCCTTCGTAATTCATGCTTAATTTGTTAGGTACATTCACAATAATGATTTTACTTCATTCTAATAGATAGTTCAAATTTAGCCATTATATTTTTTTTAGTTTCAATGATGGTATACTTTATAATTGACAAATTTCTCTACAGCAATTATACAAGAGTTTATACAGCGATGCAAGGTAAAAAAATTAAATAGTGTATTGTATAATTTTATTTGGAAATATAATTATATCTTTGTTAAATTAGTTTCTAAGGTATATAGTTATGTTCAAAATAAACATTAAGTGTCTCATTGAAACAATCTTGTTCGATGAATTGTTGCATCACTTCGTTCTATAAATGTAATTTTTGAGAGTCAAATTTGGGTATCCTCCACATGTTTAATTTTTTTAAAATTACGCAATTATGCTTACATAAATACAATGAAAAATCCCTAGATTGCTTTACCTGATTGTTAACTCGAACATGTGATTGATTCATTCTCAACCACAAAAACTAAGATATTTGCCACAAAAGGGGCCTGCAATGTTGGAACTTGAGACCATTCAAACAACTGTGCCATAAATATGATTTTTGAAGAGGCTAGGTATTGATTAAAGACCTCTCAACTCCACTTTGAGAAATATACCACCTCCACATGCTCAACTTTTTTTTAAAAAAAAATACATTTGCGCTTATATTAAATAGAAAGAAGAACTCTACTCCACCCTGAATATAAGTCGAACTTGAGACCTTTAGAGCTCGCTAATTCAGTCTTAACTACTAAACTAAGATATTAGTCACTCCTCCACATTGAATTGTTCATGTGAGCTCTCCTTCAACTTGGGCAAAGAGCACTCGGAAGCTGCTTTAACTTTGTAAAAGTGCACCTGAAAGCTGCCTTAATTATATGTACAATTTTCTATGCAAATATGAATGTTATAATGGGGTGACTTCATATGCATTTTATCAAGTTGAGATGACTGCCGGGTACATTGTGCCAAGTTAAAGACAATTCTCGGGTTTACATACTTTTATAAAGTAAAGGGAGCTTACATAAACAATTCCAAGTTGAGAGGGGATGTTTGACAAGAGTGCTAATTCGGAACTACTATGAATGTAATAAGTGTTGATTATTTTGTTGCAATTACGGTAGAATAAATTAGTAAAACGTCATGGGTAAAATAGATCTACACATGTATGTTAATACTAATCGAGTAGCATTTTCCTAAATATATATTAATGAATTATTCAGTGCAAGCTTGGTGGGGACAAAGATGACACATGGTCACGTTTGAAACTTTTGCTTCACTTCTTACTTATCACAGCAAAACATAAAGACACCCTTTGTTTAATAAATGATAAACCTTTGTTCTAAAGTTCTCAAGCCTAGGCCGATTAACCGGAAAAAGCAACAGGTTTAATTGTTGTAGCTTGACTTATCGGTATGTTATCCTGAACATTCACTTATATTAAAATAATAAATCGCGGAAAATAAGTACACGTGGCACTCCAGGAAGGCATAAGCTTCTCTGGCAAAAAAAGTGCAGGAAAGTAGGACATAGGGACTGAAACGGGATAACGGGGTGGGGACCACTAATACAACCAGGCTGCAGCCCAAATTGCGAGCTCAATGATCGCGGGCCGGACCATTAGCTGTTTCACGTCATCCACTCTCAACATCATTCCGTTTTCTGGTCCCTACCCTCCACCAACAAAGGCTCACATCCCGTTCCTATTACTCTTTATTTATTTTCTTATTTTCAATTACTTCTGTCTAAATATTATATTTACCATGTGAAACAATAGATTTTCAAGATTTTTCTAAAGAGTATACTTTATGTGATTCGAACCTAAAATTTTTAAAATTTCAAGTTCAGTCATAATCACTAAGTATAGATTGTCTGTAAGTTAAAAAATATGGTACAAACAATTAGAATTTATGAACATTTTTAAGATGTTTCCAATGAAGTGGATTTTAATCTATAAACATTTTTTTATTGAATTTTCACTTAAATTAGTTTTTTTGTTTCTGAACTTCATTTTTTATAAAATTTGTGCAATTACACTTTCATTATTAAATGAAAAGAAAATTCTCATCCTTTCTGAACGTGATTTGGATATATGACATTTAAAGGTCACAAACTCAACCTTAAATACTAGATTAAAATATTGGTCACATATTTTATTATTACTTAGACCCTATTTGGTACTAAAAAAATAGCTGATTCTCCTTTTCTCAAAAGCAAAAGGAGATAAATAAGTGTTTGGTAAGATACAAAATGTATTTGCAAGTTGCTTCTAAGGATTTATGTGTTTTTTTAAACCTTAGCATAATGTAGATTTTGTTGATGTTTGATTTATTATATCTCAATTAATCATTTTCTACAATACATAATCCTCTAACTGATTTATTAATTAATTTAAAAAATGCGCATTTTTATCATTTTACATATCTAAAATTAATTTAAATAATTTTCACCAAACACTAAATACAAATTAGTTGATGATAAAAATAACAAACGACAACAACAAACCGCAACCGTAAACTACAACAACATCAATTTTGTCAAACAAGACCTTAATGTTTATATTTTATAAGTTAATATTTGTTCAAGTTACTAATTGGTATAAACTAGTTTTACCAAATTACAAACAACTAAAAAATCACCTTTAAGAAAAATTTCAATTGCTCATAAAATCTATCATAATGTAAAATAATTACTAAGTTAAAATACACCAATTATCAGAAACATCCTCTATACATACAAATAACATTTAATTCATTTTAACAAATCACTCAACAAGAATTTATGTCATTTATTAGTATTATATCTTACTTTCAGATCAAATTAAGTTTGAAACACCATATTATCAATTTTATATTTTTACGGTGTAATTTACGATGATTTTATTTTTGACAAAGTAACCATATTTTGTCCTTTACAATCATGGAATGCATGTTAATTTCTAGTGATTGTAAAAGTTCTATGTGATTATTTTGTAAAAAAAATATCTAAATAAAAATAAATATTTAATATACAATCTTAAAATTAAATTGAATACTGCAATGTTTGTTTAACTTGGTTAGGCTTGTAACACAAAATAATGTCAATTCAAAGAAAAAAATATTAATGGCTTGTTCAACTGGTAATAAAATCACAATTCTGTTATCCTAAAATTTCAAAGACTTAAGTGAAACAAGAAATAAATCGTAATGAATAAATAAATTACTTAAAATTGAAAAAAAAATATAATAAGTATAAATAAAAGTACAATTTTAAAGTTATCATTTTAAGAAAAAAATATAATACATCCACGTTTAATAAATTTAAAAAGTTTCTTAAAACTTGTATATACATGTATGTGTAATATATAAACTTGTACTCCTTTTGATCACGATCTGTAAACCGTCACATTACTAACCTATTTGTTAACCGATCCAAATAATAGTTGGAAATGACAAATTGGAACTCTTATTAGTTTCAAAAAAATATGAGCACCAAGAACTCAGATTTTGTTTTTAATTTTTTATATCCAAACTAATTAGATGGAATTATTAGTCCTTATAATTTTTAATTACTATTCCCTATGGTAAGTCTAATCATTTTTCATTTTCCAAACCCCATTTTGCAGGATTTATATTGTTTTTTATCAAATAACATTCTTCATTTTCTATTCCTCAAATCAAATTCACTTTGAAATAATAATATTTTGTTATAAAATTCACAAAAGAATAATAAAATAAAAATGAAAAACAATAAAAGGACAAAAAGTAATATTATTATCGGGGAATAGATCGGCAAGTCCAATAGTTTAATGGAGAATGAATAAAGGAAATGATCAAGTCTAACCAATCCTTATATGGTATATCCTTAAATTGGGGTTTCTAAATATGGTGAACGATGTATTCTCAATTTTGGGGAATGTATTAAAGTAATATTACCTTTTATTTTTTTATTATTTTAAGGTTTTGTTTTGTTATTATTTATTATTTTAAAGTGAATTTTAAAGTGAATTTGATTTTAGGAATGAAAAATTAAAAAAATGATTGGAGAAAAAAAAACAGTACATCTTGTAAAATGGGATTTGGGTTATAAAAAATGGGTGAACTTGCTGTTAGTAACACTTCTTTCCGTCATTATTGTCTTTATCTATAATCCCAGCTCCCCTTTTCCATTTCTTGAACACTCATTTTTCATTTCTTAAATTTAATGCAAAATCCAACTCGATTCCCTATTTTTCAATTCTCAAACCCCATTTTATAGGATCTACAATGTTTTCTCATCATACATATTTCTCATATTTTAATTCGCCACATAAGGTTCCTTTAAAATAGTAATAATTTATTATTATCATATCAATTTTTACACACAAATATTAATGAAAACACTAACAAATAATATAGTAATATATTGTATTTCCTAAACTTATATATATATATATATATATATATATATATATATATATATATATATATATTTTAAAGGATTTCCATATGAAGAATGATCAAGTATCATATTCTTTATTACGAGAAATGGTTGAATTTGCTCCATGTTCTATTTCGGTAGTAATATTTATGTAAATTAAATAATTAAATAAATAGAAAAAAACACAAAACTCCATTAAGTTGGCTAATAGAACGAGCCGAACGACTTTTGAAACTTTGTTTTTATATTAGAAAAAATAAAGAAAAGAAATTTGGAGAAGTGTCCTTTTCGAGAATATATGAGTCGGTTGGTGGGGTCAAACTGAAATATAATGATATTTATAACTCTAAATAAAAAATAAAAGGGAGAAATAAAAAAGTGCAGACCAACCAACCAGAGGCCGCGTGCAATTGCAGGTAAGGACTCCGATAATATATGTTTTATGATTAAACCCCACCAAACCTTAAAACGTCACCAAACATGTACTTAAATTTTTATTAATTTTTTTTTGTTTTCTCTTGTTAAAATTAATAAAAAATTTGCACTTTTTTGGAGCATAAAAGGTTTTGGTTGTTTAAAGGTTATTATTTTAATGGATTTTGTTATGTTTTGGTGAGCTTGAGCTTGCTGATCCATGCTTAAAGATTGAATTAAATGAAGGCTATATGAAGATTTGGTCCGTACCAACATTTTTTGCAACAGAATAATATTATTTTTTAAATCCAAAACAATACATAGATAATATTGACAAGAAATTTATTCTCCAAAACATTTGATGAAGCACATGATTTCACGAGAATCAGATCGTCTCTCATCAAGTAATTTAATTAATATTCAAAAAAATTATTCTTATTTTTTATATTCATTTTCCAACCTGTTTACACATGCGATATATTTAACGAAAATAATTTACTGATTTAAGTAATTCAAATTTGACAAAAAATAAAATTTTGTTTTAAAAGTTCGATTGAACCTTCAGCAATACAGTCCTTACAAAAGTTTTTGATCCGAGCTCCAATATATTATTTTCTATCTGACAAATTGGGGCAGATATATGGAGATTAAATTTGTAGGTAGAGTTCAATGTTACCAAAATTGACATTGAAAACCATCTTCGGCTTTATAGAATGCAATGAATGAAGAATGAAATTATGTTGACAAATAAATAAAAAAGATATAATATATGATATTTTGCTGAGAAACAATTGAAATAGATATAGTATATGGAAAAAGGAAAGAGGAGGACTTAAATACATGTTCTTGTATAACTTAATGTTTTTTTTAGATAAATATGGATTTTTGGAACATGCTAGTATCAAATCCGAGATATCTCATCTCCATTTTGAGATGTGTCAATTGAGCTACACTTAATTGATTAATTTAATTTTTCTTTTGTGCATATAGAAATTTTCTATGTCCGACCCATTTAACTTTTGCTTATTTGATTTTTGATTTATCTATTTTATGCCTATTGGGCCGTATAATCTATTCAATTTTAATGCATTAAACGTTCATCTAACAAACAAAGAATGCAAAATACCAATACCGCTATATAAAGCATGGACATGTCTTGTTGACTATGCAAAGATTTTTCAACCGTCAATAATTTGTTAAATCGTCATTAGGAAGGTGTAAAATTCAGACATCCAAATACGAAAAAATTAAATAAACTATGAACAAAATAGACAATTTTTATATGTCAACCTATTAAAAGGACGTTTGAATTATACAACAATATATAAACATAAAATTTATAAGTAAATATATTGAATTAAAATACTAAACAAAACTTATTTTAAAGTAATTCATAAACTTAACTGAATCAAATAAAAAATAAATTTAGAAATTAACAAACAGAAGGGTTGGATAACATGTAAAGAGGCTACCCGTATGTTCCCGTTAACAGTGAACATCTAGAAAACATAATTTAAGAAAATACATATTTTTTATTCTCATTATTATGTATATGTTTCATCATTAGGGTGATCGTGTACACCACGCGGAATGACGGGGACACATACTTCACTTTTGTTATTTCATACTCCTTAATCTGTAATTAAGTATTCATTATTATATGTACTAACACTGATTTATGCCCTAGCTATAGCTACTTCACCATCACACCACTCAAATAAATATCGTACCTTACTCGATTGCCCATTTCCATTTGTATCAATTTCAATATATGTCCTTTTCTTTTATTATGTTATTCCAAGGAAAAGAACTTTTTTTCAAACTTCACTCTTCCATAACCTGCTATTTACTAACTACTTTAATTTTATGAGTTGGTCCATATAGAAACTGCGAGTTTCTAGTATTTGATGTTAAAAATTCTATGGAATTAATGATCAGAGAGGTATTTTCCTTTCTTTTCTTATTTTTTAATATTTGAGCTTAGTTATCCGGCTTCCACTTCCAATTAAAAAAAAAATTAAATCGATGAATCAATCTTATATCTGATTGTTTCTTAATATTACATATACACATCAAATTTGAAATTGTAATTAAATTTTATGTGCAAGTTTTTTCTTTCATCCAAAATCTGTTTCTATGTACGTGTGAAGATATATATTTGAATACAACATCTACTGGGAGATGCTACTACTGTAATGGTACTATTTTCTAAGGATTAAATTAACATTTACTAAATGTTTTTTAGCTCTATGTTCAGATAAAAACTTATGTTGTTGCATTTGATATTGCACATTTACTCTTTTCTCAGCTAAATCTTAGTTGTCTAAATGATAGTTAGACCAAATTGTTTACGCAAAATGTTGTTTTGAAAAACTCCAATTCCAAGCTTTCCCTATTATAAAAGATTTTGATCTCGAGCAATCAATAGCAAATAGATCTTAAATAATTGGTATTTAAAGTCAAAATCTTTTATCTAAAATCAAAATATTTTGTTTTATTAAAAGTTTGTGAGTTGAAAATAGCTAAAAAAGCAATCACAAACATGCGCTTAACAAAGTCGGTAAAGATTCTCAAAAATTGTAAACCAAAATTTGAAAACATCTGAAAAATCTTTAGCCTCGTGTCAAAATTCGGAGTGCCAAAATTTTTTCCAACTTTTCTCTAAAGTAAAGCCCCAATGCATCCAAAGGTTTTGAACTTGTCCCTGTTTACCCCTAAATTTTTAAAAGTTTCAAATAAGTTATTGAACTTACTAAAAATGAACGAATTTTCAACTTCTCGTTGAAGAAGGAAAAATAAAAAACTTCACATATGTAAAATTCAAACCAACAAAAGTCTGATACGTAACATTGAAAGGATATAGACAAAGTAGTGCACTTTTTTGTAGAAATGGTTATTTAAATTTTGAAAAGTTTTAAGGGAAAAGTGTTGAGGGCAAAGTTTAAAGTAAACCGTGATTGTTAATGAAAATAGAGAGTAGAAAGCGAGTGTGAAGTGTGTGATAGAAAGAAAAGAGAGGAGAAAAGTGGTCATAATCAGTAGCTGGTGGAGGGGCTGCAACTCTTTCTTTTATGCCCGCCTCCATTTTTTAACGCGCATAAAGCTTTTTCAACAATCAAACTTCCACTTAAGAACATATATTATTAGGGCATGTGTTTGAGTGTTTGTTTCTTATTTAACCCTATTTCCTCTCTCTTCCTCCATTCTTCTTTCGCTTTTCCCTCGGGATCTCTTCTCTTTCTTATCCTTCTTCTTCTTGTTGCTTACCACTTCAATTCCCGAGGGAAACTTTTCATCCTTTTTGTCCATCTTCTTGCTTTCTTGTTCCTTTGTTTTGTATCCCTTCTTTCCTTCTTATCTTTCTGTGTTTTTTTTTGTCTGTGTTCAGTGTTACAAAAAGAGGCTGATAAAAGCAGCTGTTAGCCTTTCAAGTTGATTGATTGGTAAACAGATCTAAGCAGCAGTTTTCACTTGCTACAATATTACGTCAAGGTTGGCTACTATTCTTTTTCAACTTCTTCTTCTTCTTCATCTTCCCTCTCGATCTACTTGACATAAGACTTTGCAGTGAAGAGGAATGCTTTTTTATGTATTATATATATGGTTTTTGTTTCTTCCTCTTTATTTCTTTTTTGTTTTTGCCTTAGATCCTAGTTATTACAAGGTCATGATTCGAGATTTTTTTTGTTACTTTACTATGAATACTGGATTGTGTGTTAAATTATGTCTGGAATTATTTTGTGGTGTTACCTGTGTTCATTGATTGATTTTGTTGAATTTGTTCATCCAAGTTGATCATTAATGTATATGATATAAGGTGAGAAATTCATGAACAAGCATATGATGTTTCACAATAATTTTGTCACTTGATCATCATCATCTCTCTCTTTAAACTTTTTCCTCCTAAGTAAAGCTACTGAAATTTGATTTTTTCCAGCATTTACTCTTCTTTGTTTATGAGCTTAGACATCATTTTTTGTTTATGAAAGTTTATTCGAAAAAGAAATTTGATCTTTGTTTTTTACTCTTACACATATCTCATGTTAGTTTGATCTTGACACAAAGCTTCTAATCAATTAACTAACGTACACCCTCCAAAGGTTTGTTTTGAACATCTTGAAAGTCATAACAAGATTCTTGTGATCTCCAAATTGAGATGATAGATCATATACAATGAATTGATTCATTTTTCTTTCCTCCAAAATTTTTGTTCTCCTCTTTCAGAAAAAAAACTGTTATAACCTCAAAAGCCTTTTCAATGGTTATTGCTTGAAAATTTTGTGAGAAACAATTCTGTTTTTGATAGTCATATCAATATAGAAGACATCTCAGTTTTTTTATCTATATTTTAAATTTAATCTGAATTCTTATCTTCTGTATGCGTAAACTTATTTATTTCTTGCTGAAATCCTTGCTCATTCAATATAAATATAATTCCTACATATATGTAATTTAGTCATATGATGCTTGAATGCCTAAAAGAATATTGGTTTAGAGGATCATGAAGTCTTGGAGTAACCAATATGCCTTAAAGATTCTTTCACTAATATATCTTATTTGTTATTACATAGGACTTTTACATAACCACTGGATATGGGATCATTTAATAGAGCTAATGATACTTTGTTTGTCTCTTTTTGACATGACTTGAAACTTTTTGTTAGGTTAATAAACTGTTAGTTAAGTCTAAAAAGTAATATTTGAAGACAATGATGATCGGTTTACTTGCTTTGAATGCCAAGACATTTCAATCTCCTTTTTTGTTTCTGTTAAATGCACCAACTTATGTGTAATCACTAGCACAGTCGTACTTATTTAATTTGCTTAGAATTCCACGTCCATAAAAGTTGGGAAACACAAGCATTAGCATTTGACATGGGTACAGGCGAATGTCTTATCTAATAGTTGAGATTTAATTTATTTAGGTGGAGATTTTTTTATACTTAATGTAAGCGTAATTGTGCAAAAAAAAAAAAACATTTGGCATGGGAAACATAGAAAAACTTAATAATATTTTTCGACTACTCCCTTCTAATAAAATATATATGACCATGTGGATGGTAGTGCTTAAAACTCTTCCAGTAGGAGAGTGACGATTTCTTTTTACATTTATTGGTGTATTTCTACAAATCTTAATATATATATAAAAATATAAGCTTTGACATAATGAATTTAACTGCATGACTTAGCATATAAGTGAGATTGGAGAAAATGATTTACTTTATAATCATTTATTTTCTATATGAGTTCTAACAACCTTGAAAATTTAGCATTTTTAAATCCAATTGCAATGTTCGAAATCATGATTTACACTGGTATTTCATGAGTACTAAGGTCTTAGTTTGGCCATTGAAGAATGCATTACGTTCTTACTTCTTAATCATGAGTTACATTTTTGTTGCAGGTTCTTAATATCATAGGAAGAGTATGAATACCTTTTCACATGTTCCCCCTGGCTTCAGATTCCATCCAACAGATGAAGAACTCGTTGATTATTATCTTCGGAAAAAGATTGCCTCCAAAAGGATTGATCTTGATGTTATCAAGGATGTTGATCTTTATAAAATTGAGCCATGGGATCTTCAAGGTATAGATATTTATATATACAATTCCAGAAAGAAAATTAAGCGTCCATGTTGAAAGTATAATTTTTTTTTTTTCATTTCTTTAGACGTCTGCAAAAAAGTTGAATATTGCTGCTATAAAATTGTAACGAAACGTTTTAGATAAAAAAAATTTCAGCTATTGATATATTTAAGGAATCAACTTAAGAATATTGGTGCTTAATTAGCTATTTGGTAACAAAATTGATTTAGCTGCAAATTGTTTTACTAACAAATCTAACATTTCTTGTTGTAATTTATATTTGTTGCTATAAACATGGAATAATGTCGAATTTGTTTGACAGAATTGTGCAAAATAGGAACAGACGATCAAAATGAATGGTATTTTTTCAGCCACAAAGATAAGAAGTACCCGACAGGAACCCGGACAAATCGAGCAACAAAAGCAGGATTCTGGAAAGCGACGGGAAGAGACAAAGCTATATATTTGAGACATAGCTTGATTGGCATGAGAAAAACCTTAGTCTTTTACAAAGGCAGAGCTCCTAATGGTCAGAAGTCTGACTGGATTATGCATGAATATCGACTCGAAACTAATGAAAACGGAACTCCTCAGGTAACTCATTTTATTGTCTTAGAATGCTGTCATTGTTCAAATATATTTTGAAAAATGGAGGCTTAAAATTTTATAAAAATTGTTAGAATAAGCTAAAAGAGAAAGGTACTTAAACTTGAAGCATCAACTTTACTTTTATAAAATGAGGAATAGAAACCCTTGAAATTTTTACATTTTTTTATAATTTAATAGTGCACTAAGTTAATAATTGTAAGAAAAAAAAACTCATTTTAGTTGAGCTTATGAATTCCTTTTTAAAAAAATTGTGTTTTATATGTCTAAAAATTTGATAAATTAATGTGGCTTTATTTCTGTCAACGCCATAAGCTAACTTATTTACTTTAATTATGTAGCATGAAATTTTACAATATTACTGACGTGACATGTGGACTTGATGACATGTCGTATTGATTGAAGTTAAATACACTTCACATTCCTCTTAATCAACTCAGACATGCATTAAAAAAAATTACGAGTATCTTGCCTATAGTCACTACTGCTAATTACAATGACGCCACAAAAATAGTATTTTCTTCTAATGTGATGTTCAGTTTGTATACAAATACCGACTCTATTCTGAGAACAAAACGACACGTGAGTCTTTTTCTAATTATAGTAAAATCTTAATTGTTCAGGAAGAAGGGTGGGTAGTATGCAGGGTGTTCAAGAAAAGACTACCAACTGTAAGAAAAATCGGAGACTACGACTCTCCATGTTGGTACGATGATCAAGTTTCGTTCATGCCGGAACTCGAATCTCCTCGAAGACTTACTCAACCATATGCTTCTTACCTTCACCATTATCACCACCCATGCAAACAAGAATTCGAGCTACAATACAACTCGACTAATAATGTCCCAACTCATCACGATCCTTTCCTTCAGCTCCCCCAACTCGAAAGCCCCAAACTCCCGCAACAATCCGCTGCATATGAAGAACAACACCAAATTCAACTGCAACAAACCCATTTTCACCAAGCTGTTGTCGACCAAGTGACAGACTGGCGAGTTCTCGACAAGTTTGTTGCTTCTCAGTTGAGCCATGAAGATGCTTCTAAGGAAACAAACTACTCCAATGCAGCGGAAGCACACATGAATCTGCTTGCTAGTGAATCGAAAAGGCCTGAAATTGGACAGGAATATGCTTCAACGTCAACATCGAGTTGCCAGAATGATCTATGGAAGTGAAATGCTTACTAATTAATTATAGGTATTACAGTTTATATATATATGTGGAAATTAAAACAAGTCTTGGTCTTATGATTCAAGTGACTGTACATAATAAAGGTAAGGAATGGTATTGTTGCGCCAATGTCGGACTTATTATTGTATATGTCCAACATAAATATATTATATGTTGAAGAAAAGTACTTTATATATTATATGTTGAAGCAAAGTACTTTATATATTATAGGGTATAGAGTACGGAAGCCAAAAAATAAGTTAGTACTCTTTGTTTTATGGCTGAGCTTTGTGGTAAATGTCTTGGCTATGTTGGATGTTGAATTAATGTATCTTGCCTTACATGTTAAGGCTTTTATATTGTTACTCTTTCTTTATTTTTACGTCAGTATTTTACATTTTGAGTTAGTATTGAAGGAAAGCTAGCCAGCTAGATATATTATATTGTCTCACTTTAGACACTATCGTTCGGGGGACTATATATGGTTTTTGTATTGTTTTTTAAATACCTAGCATAAATTTGCTGTTATGATTGTTATGCCAATTGAATTATTTCTTATAGATGAAGGCTTTCTATTTTTGGTATGGGGAAAATATTCCTTTGCTCTTATTCTTAAAGATATGAACTACATATACATAACACAGATGCCCCATGGTTTTTCTTTTTGAGAAAAGAATGTCGTCTCTTCAACAAATTAACCAATAGTTCTGGATTAGATGAATCAATGACATTAGACACTTTTATACTAACAAGATGAATGTTCAAATTATGACATCCTTATAGTTTTGGAATTTCATTAAACATCAGGATTATCATGAATAATATAAGTTGTTAGTATTAACTTAAATTTTTGGATCAAATGACCATGACGATTTATGAAAACCACTTAGACTTAGAGGCTGAGAGTTCGATTTTCAACAACACCACTTGTTGATCAAAAAGGTAGTTAGGCATGTATGTTAAGAGCTTAAATATCATTAGCGTCCGTGAAATAATAACAATGATCTAAATAATATTTGTGGACATTATATACTCGCTTAACATTCTGTATCAACAGATATATCACAAAAATGAACTAGTTAATATAAGAACTATATTATCATATATTACATATCATTTTAAGGTTCGTTCCAAATTTAAGATAAAAGTTACTTTATTTCTGTTCGGCGGATAATATAATTTTGTTCGAAAACTTAGTTGGTATGTTCGGCTTTTCACTTGGTTACTAGGTCTTCTTTTATATAAAAAAAAACTCTGTTACAGTATAATATAACCTATAAGATCCATGTGCACAACGAATTAAATTAACATTCATGTTCAAGTGAATAGGTAAGTTTTGCAATCCGAAGGATTCTTTCATTTATAATGAAATATGTTACTTTCAAATATATCATACTCTGATGGAAAGTTTCTGTTGGTTGTGGGGCTTTGTAAATTCTTTTGTTGAGCTGATATATTTTCCAGGTTCACAGAAAAAAAGTTTCCCTTGTACTTTCTCCCACATATATAGTATAGATGTAACGTAAGATTATGCCAAACCATTTAAAATTTGTTTAATTCACGAAATGAATGACGGAAAAGAATATATTATATTTAGTCGCGTTAATGAAACTGCACCTTCAAGTTTTAGTGATAAATTATAAAGTCACCACTACCAAATACTGTAGAACTTTGTTTCAGATAATGAACTTAAGCCTATATATTTATTGGTACATTAAACCAAAAGACACCCATAAATAAAAGATTGGGAGAATAAGAAACTGTGTGAAATGAAAACAAACAAAAACTCAGGACGTAAATATAAGAGTAGTGTGAACCTTATTTTCGAGCTAATAATCATCCAATCTATGTATGTACACATACCTGAAGAAGAAGATGAAGATAAGATGGATTGGAACTTGGAGCAGCTCCTTCATTCAGTACTAAGAAATAGTCAACGAAGCGTAAGTAGTTGACCGCGTCAAAGGTGGAGTTGAGTTATGACAAGTATAAATACTGGAGTTAGTAAATAAGTAGAAACAAAAGAATGTTTGGTTGGGATAGATGTCATTGACCTGGACAACACAAACTCCCATGGGGTTGAATTAAATCGAAGTCAAGCAATGTAATATAATTCTGTTTTAAGCAATTATCAGTATGCATACTTGTAAGCAGACACAATGAGTGTGGGCGTGCTATGCATCCACACTCTCAAACATATTGGTCTCTTATGACGGTTTCATATATGCTACAATTTTACGCCTTATATATGTTATTTCCATGACCTTTTTTTTACTAAAACAACACACCCGGTGTAAAAACTAGTGATGCAGAATGACATATTGTGGTTCTAGCTGTTGGGCTTCAATGCTGATTTAGATGATTTCGGTGTCTATTTCAGATGGAAACAAGCTACTAAACATAATTCATGGTTATACCACGATCCCCGACCTTATTTGGTCAATATCAAATGTTTGCAGCATTAAAATCAAAATTTATTGTAAATTTTGGAAATTAATACTACTTTTCTTTTTTAGGCTAGTTTATGGATTTCAAATTTTTTATTAGAATATTTTTGCTATAAATATGATATTATGTAAAAAGTTGATTAGTTTTTGTTAAATAAAACTTTGATTACAAACAATTTTTTAAATTTGTTAATAGGTTTCTGTTAAAACTGAAGGAGCTACGATTTCACTTTGAAAATTCAGGAGGTAGTTGATTTCTTAAGATAACTTTGGGTAAGCATTATGTTTTAATGTTATTATTAGTATTTTTTTTTGAATTGAGCATGTTATTATTAGTATTAATAAACAAGGTTCAGTATTGGAATTATTAATCTCCTAAGTATCCGACATGCTATTTGGATTCGATACGATTTGATATTTCAAGTCAAACCTCTAATTATCAACAATATTTTCAAAGGTGGCTGGCCTCTTCAGTTGTTTTACATTTTATTTGCGGCAGTAAAGTTCCAATTTGCATCCCCACAATTTGTATTTCAGTTTAAAAGTTTGCACACAATTTTCAGGTTTTATGAGCCCTGCATGCCTACCGGAAATAAATGCAAGTTTTAAAAATCCCTGCCTAGGTCCGTCTAGGCGCTATTTTAAGAGTCGTCGCTTGATGCATCTAGCTTCTAAGTCCCGCCTAGGTCCCAATTAATCCTCACCAAGGTTTTTAGAGGTTTCGGTCGCCCGACTAGCGCCTAGCTTTTTTTAAAACACTGGCAAGGAGTAATTACATTTTTTTATATATTAGAATGGAGTACTTATGTAAATGATTAACGAGTCTATCTTTAAATTATCCATACTTTATTAGGCCATGTTCTCTTCAACTACAATTCAATTAAGTTCAGTTCAATTAAATTAAGTTAAGTTATAGTTCAATTAAGTTCAGCTATGTGTAGTTATAAATTTACAATGAAATAAGTTCAGTTTAGGTTTCAGAAGTTGAAAAGTACAAAACCTTAATTTAATATATTTCAATCATCCAGTACATAATCAATATTATTCAATATCTTTGCACAAAATTTAAGATCAGAATAGTAATGAAAAATTTCACAGAATATGTCATTGTTGTTAGAGTAGTCACTAGTGCAAAAATGGCTTATTGGGACGCACCATTTGCGAGGGTTATACTAGAAACCGTCTGTAAAAATATGGACGGAATGACGGAGAGATAATTAAGGGTTATTGCAGACGGTTGTTACGTAACAACCGTCCGCAATACTTATAATAGTATTACGGACGGTCGTTAATTAACAACCGTCCGTAATACAAAGGTTATTGCGGACGGTTGTTACGTAACAACCGTCCTCAATGCTTATTATAGTATTACGGACGGTCGTTATTTAACGACCGTCCGTAATACAAAGGTTATTGCGGACGGTTGTTACGTAACAACCGTCCGCAATACTCCGTAATATATAGCGGGAAACAAAGGAGAAATAAACCCTATCTCTTTTAATTTACGTTGCAGCCGCGTCTTCTCTTTTTGGCAAAGATCAAATGGAGCTCTAATTTCCGGCGATGACAACCACTTTCAGGTTAGTTTTTCTTCTCTTTTATGATCGTTTTCTCTCTCTCATCCTCCTCTGCTCACTGTTTCCTCTCTCTCATCCTCCTCGTTCACTGTTTCCTCTTTCTTATCCATTGTCACCCTTTTTGCTCTTACATTCATCAATAAAGGTGTATTTGACTCTAGAAGAGGTTGAAGTCGAAGAATATTCCAACTTATCTGAGAAAGTTCTATCTTTTGATTTCGCACAGGTACAATACATTTTTTTCTTTCATTTTTGTTAGTTGTACTTTTGCCATTGGATTGGATAGGGATATTGTTCATTGCTCTTGAAAACATTGTAAAGCTTAAGATTTTTATATGTAGAGTTTTACTTCGAAGTGCATTGCTAGTCTTAATTAGTTGATTATACTTTGCCTTCAAAGTGTTTGATAA
>CATIWQ010007951.1:0-18103 GCA_949673415.1 Euphorbia schlechtendalii
GAATCATATCGTGGAATTTTATCCTAAATATATATATATATATATATATATATATATATATATATATATATATATATATATATATATAATATATAATATATAATATATATATAAACTTCTATATATATAAATAAATATATAAATTTATATATATATATATATATATATATATATATATATATATTATAATATATTATAATATAATATATTATAATATAAAATAATAATAATTAAAAAAAATAATAGTGGGTGGAGGACCAAAGAATTATTTCTTTGGTCCCAACCCCCCTCGCTGAAGAGTTCAATGAGGGGGGACCCTCGCTAAACTCTTCAGCGCGGGCCTCACCGAAGAGTTCGGCGAGCTTGTCGAACTCTTCGGCAAGCCCGGTTTAATCCCGTCTAGAATTTCTATAAATTCGGGAAATTTTTGGATTGTAGGGGGCTCAAAATTTTAGATAAAAAAATTAGATTTTCAAAGAAAAACACCAATAATATTTTCTTTAATTTCTTTTGAATAATTTAGATCCAAAACACTTGGATCCCAAATCTTGATTATTTTCAAATCATTCTTCTTCCTACATTTCTCAAAAATCCTCAGATATTCTCGGGTCTAAAATAAATTTAGTTACCGAGTCTGATTATCTTTTGAATAAATAAACACTTATTTTTCCAATTAAACCATAACTACAAAAACGAACGAGGAACGCTCCCAAGGATCGAATGGATACGCCGAAGTGGATTCATACCGCAAGGGTAAGTCTCTGAGTTCCTAGAACTGCGAATTCCATGCTCATCTTCTGCTTCATCTCTTTCTGATCTTTATTTGTGGACTTAGGAATTATTTTCGTTCCTTATTATTGTAAATAATGTTGTAATTCTCTTCTTCATCTTCTATATCTTTTTAATTTTTATGTTAGAATACCCCAATGAAGGAAATTAAAATTATTCCCGGATAACAGACCTCACTTTTTGCCATGCGGTCATTTTCACTAATAAAATTGACCAACTTAAGTGTAAATAAAAATGAACCAATTTTTATTTAAATTAACAACTTTCAAATCTTTGATGTTTTAATTAGGCCACACGGGCCTCGCTAAAATCAAATCGAACATATGTGATATCCCCTGTGCTAACCTTTGTGGATGAAGGTTAGATATATGTTTAGGATTTTATTTTTCCTTTGGGTATTGCACATATTTTTGAGAAAATGTAATTAATAGGTTAGCGGGTGGTTGCATCCCCCGAATTTTGAAGCCTTGTAATCTTTACTTTTCACATTTATTTTCCGCATTTACTTACTGCTTTGTGCATGGTTTATTATTTTAAACTAGAAAAATGACCTAAGTGCGAATATGCGCAATTAAGAAAATACGGTTTTCTATACATGTAATATGATGTGATCACATAAGAAATAAGAAACTTATCCCGGACCCGAATCTCTATGTCTTAGTGGGCCGTCCCCTAAACATTAAGCCTCACAGGACTCTAATTCTTGGAAAGAGCTAATCCAGGTGGCGACTCCACACTAAGAGATGGCGGATTTGGGTTTGACCAAATCTAAAAATTATTTTCACCTTCTCTTTCAACCTTTTACCGGGTCCCACGACCCGGTGCATTTTTTCAAACACCCCGGTGGACCGCGCCTATGAAATCGTGTGCTCTTGGCCCAGCACTCCGTGTCGCCCTCTCTCAATGAGCAAACACTAGATAGCTGGGAAATTTAATATCAAAGCGAGGAAATTCTATGTTTATGACTCACTGGAAAGTAAAATAAGTATAAAGGAGACAACGAAAAAGGTAGAGTGATACATCAATGTTATACCATACTATCTTCATGTACATGAAATTTTTGTAGGACGAACTGACTTGATGATCATACCATAATATGAAGAAGATAGAGACCCTCTGAGACCTTTGGAACTTGAGATTGTTCAAGATTTACCGCAGCAAAAACCCTGGTACGTTTTCTTTGTACAATAAGTCTGCTCTTGCTTCATTTTTAAACTATTAGTAATAAACATAAAACATGTAGAAAAGGCTAGATTAAAAAACACAAAAATGCTAACATAACACAACAAAACTGTTTAATAAAACTTTGTTGGATTTTCTTTGATAGTGAGTGTGGAATCTTTGCATTGAGCTTCACTAAATATATGATCGAAGGAAACCCATTCCCACTGATGTTTGATGTACAAGCACACCTAAGTAGGCTTGCACTTAGCTTATACAGGCATGCATTACAAAAGCGATATAATGGTCTACTTAGCGATGAAGACATGGATCCAGAAATTAAATAAAACCCTCTATATTAGCAGCATTAGGAAGGTCGAAATGACAAATAGATGAACTTTTTTTCAAAGCTCAAGTTTTTAGAAAAATATGCAGTATTTTGGCAAATGATTTACTTGTTATTAGGTTTGGAACAATTTGCAAATTTATTTTTTAAATTATGTTTGAACTATAATGTATGTGATGGTTTCAATTCAACAAATTGAATTGCAACACATATTAATACTTTTCAATAGCCACATAGGTTGATAGCTTGATAGTAATATAATTGAATAATTATACTCAGTATAACACATGTTATACCAGGTATAACATGTTATATTAAGTTTAATAAAAATTATACCTAACATATGATCGTGACTAGAAGTGAGTAAAAACTTCAAATGCTAAGTAATATTAAAACTTCAAATGCAAAGTAATATTCCTAAGTAAAAAACATTAAATTGAAAAAATAGAAATCATAAATGTTATCTTAAGTGTTAAAAACTAATATTTACAAAAAAGGATTATCAGTGCACATACCATTCATTCAACAAAACTCATAAAAAATAGCGCAAAAAATTAGAAATCATACTCATAAAAAAATGATTAGAGCATACATAAGTAAACAGAGAAAAAAGGATCTTAAACCAAGTATAATTTACATTATACCTGGTATAGTATATATTATACTTGGTATAACACATAATAACAATAAAAAAGAATCATTCAAAGATAACAACCAACAATAACAAGATTTAAAAATGTTTACGAAATATATGTATATCAATCTGTATATTGTTAATATAAACAAGAAACATAAAAAAAGCAAAAACTAATCTTTCTTTGTTGATGTACAAGTTCTCCTATTATGCTAGAAGACCACAAACATTACATGAAACTGTGCCTTTTATTTATCTCTCCCAATGAGACTTTATCCTTTGCTTCCTTGGTCTACCAGCCCTAATCCTTCCTTCGGGAGGCAATACAATCTGCCTAGCAACATCTTCAGGTGTATCCCAAACTTTATCTGATTGAATCGGAAATACAGTACCTCCGTAAATTGCTAAATACTTGTCCTTTATGTAATACTTAGAGCAATATTTAAAAGACACTAGATTGAACTTCTAAATAAACACAAGAGCATGGGCATAAGGAAGCTGATCCAACTAAAATCTTTGACAAGTACAACTTCTTTCCTCCATGTTAACAACATAAATTTTACCATTACTACGAACAGACACCAAATGATTGTGTGTTGGCTTAACCTAAAAAACAAAAGCCAAAAAGAACACAAAAAAACAAAACAAAAGTGATAAAACAAATAAAATAAAGAATGGTAACATGTATACTAGGTATAAACAGATGTATACCAAGTATATAAGTTCATATGCATGATAAAATGACATATTAAAAGAATAAGATGTTTAAAAGAATCACCTCCATTGTTGAAGCATAAGAATATTGTTGGTCTAAATAGTCTTCATGAATTTTTGGTAGAACCGTACGAGTTTGAAAAGCAAGCTTCCTATTCTTGTAAATCATATCTTGTATCATACCATTTAAAAACTCAAGAAGAGAGATAATTGGCAAAGACTTCCCAGCCTTAATCATAGAATTTAGAGATTCAACAATGTGGGAAGTCATTGAGCTATACCTTCTTCTTGGATACTTAACCCTACTCCACCTCTCATAGCCATGTTTCAAAAGATATTCTCTAATCTTTACATTAATGTTGTCCAATTAAACCATATTCTCTTTAAAGTGTTTCAATGCATAAGCTTCATAAGCAAGCCTAACTTAGTTGGGCAGATCTTTTGTATTTGATTTGAAATTCAATTTCAAATTCTATAATAGATGATAAGTACAAACACAATGAGGAATATTTGGAATAACATCAATGCAAGCTTTCTCAATGCTATTGCGTCTGTCAAAAATAATAATCATGTCATCTCTCTCCTTGAAAACTTCAACAAACTATCTAAAAAACCATGCCCATGAAAGATCATTCTCATTGTCAACAACTGCATATGCAAGCGGGAAAATCATTCCTGAATAGATAGAAAACAAAAAAATTCAAAAACTAAAAATGTAACACATAATATACCTGGTATAATACTTATTATACTTAGTATAATTCAAATTATACCTGGTATAAACAAAAAAAACTAACTAAAAATAAAAAAATTAAACTGAAGAAAACAAACCTGCAGCATCAAGTGTGCTTGCGCAAATCAAAGTCCCTCCATAGCAAGATTTCAGAAAAGTGGCATCAACAATGACAACCAGATGACAATGATCCCAACCTTGAATCGAAGCATGGAGAGATACAAAGAGATACAAAAATTTGTTCCCACTAGTTTCAAGCTTCAAAGATGAACCAAGATTTGTAGATTGAAGCTTAAATAAATAAATAAATAGGTAGCAAACTAAAAGATTCTGATTACGAACCCCTTATCATATTCAAATCAATTTCCCTCGCTTGCTTAGCTTTTTGATAACTTATTTCAAGCCTAATCTATTCCTAACATCCCTAATGATATCACGAGGTGTGCATATTATCTTCTCACTCATGAACAAATTCTTAATAAATTTGGAAACAATGGATCTAGTAACCTGCCTCTTATCTGAATTACGAGTATCAACAATACATGTATAATCACCATAAAAATTTCTAACTATAAAACATTCAGTATTCCCCTAAGCAATGCTTTAAGAAACCAAGAACAATCATCATCAATGCAACGGATCCAATACTATTTTGGACATGATTTCACAAACTTGAATTGAAAATTCTTCTTAATAGCAAAAAAACTCATTGCATCCTTTAAAATACCTTTATTCATAAAAACTTGATGACCTTTACAAACTGAATACTACTATCACACATGAATAAGATCTGCCACAATATCATGACCAGCATCAATAGTATGCCTATCCATCTCCTCAAAAACACCCTCCCTAATATTCCTTAGAAATAAAGAATGATCATGTTCCTTAAGTGATAAATCCATCATGGAATGCTTCTCAACAATATCTAAACCAGTTTCATCACATGGATTAATAGGGTTGACACAGTCATCTAATAAATCTATAAAAAAACATGAAAAAATAAAAAACTAAACACATAAGCTTTAAAAACATATAAATGACAAAATATACATGGTATAATATATTATATACCTGGTATAACACATATTATACCTTGTATATCGGATATCAAACTATGAAAAACACTAACAGAGCAATATTAACAACAATTGAAAGATTAAAACAATACCTTCATTCATCTCTGAAACGCCAGAGCATGTTGAAACAAACACAAGACAATCTGAAAGATTATTACTCTCAATTCTCAAATGAAGAAAAAACACACAGATATATCAGTCAATATTTCCATTGGATAATCACAATGTGAAATCTGATACTCAAACTTTAAGACTGATTTATTATCTCCATTAATAACATTCTCTACAAATATTCGTTTAAAATCTGAAAAACTAAGATCCTTATCAACAATTGCACCACATGAATTGTAATTAATGAAATTAAAATCATCAGACAACACTCCGCCATAACGCACCAGAATAGGAAAATTCTCCATTATTCAAACCTGAGCAAAGAAAAAAGTTGACATAAGAATCATACAAATCTATGAAAAAACTGAAAATTTGGAATTCAAAATATGTGTATATGGAACAACACATAGATAGCGATTTACAAATAGCAAAAAAAAAACACAAAATCAAAAATAGAAAAAAATGCAAATCTATCAAATTAAAGAAGTACAAAAATCGAAACCTAAAAGAAAGAGATAAGAGGAAATACTTACACGAAATCAACAACAAACAAATATATTGAATAAGAAAAATCACAGATCAAAAGTAAAATGATAGACCGAAAGAGAAGGAAAGAAGAAGCAGAGAATCTAGAGAGAGACAGAATCATGATTTTTAGAGAGAGAAGGAGAAAAACAATAATGGTAAAAGAAAAAAACAAAAGTTAAAAAAGTAAGTATATCAAAAATAAAATCTCCTAGTATAAAAAGTAAAAATATTTTATTCAAAACGGGTATACACTCATATTTCCCTATATATTACACACAATAAATATATAAATATCATGGGGTGAAATAATGGGATAAGAAAGTGCTCTCACGCGCCAATCTTCATAGAATGTTTATCTTATGACATCCTCTTTACACTATGGTCAGAACCTGCAAAACAAGGGGTTGCTAAGGGGAGCTAGTCAGGTGATCCACGTAACCTCTCCGATGCTTATGTTAATGATGAAATTGAAAGAGGTGGCATATATGAATTGTGTACCTTTCATGTGTACCGGAGGTCCCTTTTCTAGGAGATAGATATGCCCAATTAGAGATGGAGCCAACAGCTACCTTAAGTGGAACATTCTTGCTTAGAATACATCTCTTGTCATAAGAGATAGAGTCCATTTAGGAATGAAACATTTCCAATTTGGTTAAATAGGAAAGATCAGTTGACAATCTTGGTGTTCACGATAGGTGAGTTAAGTTGGTTTTCTCACTCAGCATGATTGGGTCATTGACACTAAACAAAAATGTAGTTGTCATGCTCTTGAGAGTGATACCAAGGTACCAGAAGTCCCCCATGGGTGAGAGAAAAATCAATCTAGGCCTTTTCAGAAAATTTATCCATGTGCTTCCACGTGACCTCATCATTTCAAATCTTATACTTGGCTACACCTGTCCCTTGGGCAAAATACGAACCCTTAATGGTATGCCACGCGCTATAGATTCAACGGTAAAGATTAAGTGCCCTTTCAAAGGGCCCGTCATACCTATATAAGTTTTACCAACCACCCACTTATATAGTTTCAGCATTTAATTTCTTCAGAGCTCTTCTTCTTCGGTGAAACTCAAAGAGTTTTTCAAGAATTTTATTTCCTCCGATCAACTAATCTTCCATTATTCCAGTAAGTGTTTTGACCTTCTTGCTTCTTTTAGTTTGTATTTTATGCATATTTTTTGCGCTTTTTCCATACCTGCATTTTTGTTTTTATGTGGATTTTCTGGAAAAGTAAAACCCAAAGAACTTTAATATTCTTTCATGTTCATGAAAATTCATCGTTTTGGCCAAGCCAAACCCAATGATCCACTAATTCCCCCCAAAATTTAGTTTTAAGGTTTTTTGAAATCATAGATTCACTATTTGTTACCTTAAGACCGACTCACAAATATGGTAGAATATTAGTCTAGTCAATTAGGTAGTAGTATTAGAGATGGTAGTGAATGGATAAGAAGGATGGAAGAAATATATTTCACACTTAACTCTCCTCCTAAATACCGAAGTGTCTTCTAAACTTCTATATTCTAGGTTAAAGAGAAAAGCTAATCGAATAGTGGATTCTGAGCCTTTAACATCTGGTCGATTGAGAGATGGGTCATTCGAGGTGGAGCATATGAGTGATGCTGAAAGCTTAATAGAGGATTCATCCGCATGGTGCTTGGATCTCTCAGATGGTGGGCCATCTGAATAAAGGAATGAGGCTCAAGCAGAAAATGTCATGGGTTATTTGGTTTTGGAAGCCGTCGAGCAGGCTTAACGGGCACTTAACTCTAATGAGGATGTTGACGCTAGTAAGGAAGAGGAAGATGAAGCCCCAGGTGGATGACATGGTTTCTATAGTCCATGAGCTTCACATCACCTACGAGGTGATGGTGTTCTACTAGCTTAGGAATGTCAAGTCATCTTTCCTTGTCAAAATCAATGGGTGAATGCTCCCCCAATGGTTATTTTAGCGTATATATGGATTTTTTGTGAAGCGGCTTCAAATATCCTCTTCCCATGTTCATGTGTGATCTTTTAACTAGATGGGGGATTTTTCCATCTGAGTTTCAATTCAATGTGTGGGAAGATCTAATGGGTCATTTCTAATTATGCATAGAGCTAATTTCAAGTTCACCCCTAACTTTTTCAAAAAGATTGCAGCATTGAAAAGAACAAAGGGGATGATCATTATTAACTAACAAAGCCACCCGGCTCTGGCTTTTACAAATTGAAAGGAAGGCTAGTATCTAAGCATAACTTTAAGGAATTCTAGTTTTACATTCGAATAGATGAGAACTATCCACCTTTCCCCACCGAGAGATCGAGTGAGAAACCGTCTAACTTGTCTAGGAAGGCTTGCTGTGTGAGCAATCCTAGGGTAGAGTTTTTCAAGAGTTTGAGACCTAATATGTGGAAGTTAAATACCTCCACGTGGGCGGCTATCTAAGTCATCACCTTTTTGCTCGTGACCTTGACACTTTTGCAATTATTTATCTGTAGAGCCCTGATCCGTCGACTAGTACTTATCCTCTTTTTCTTGTTTTGTTTTTTTACTTAGGCATGTCTACCCCTCAACAAATTTTTGATGATCTTTTATCCACCAAGAAGAAGTTGATGAGGAGTAGCCGGAAGGCACCGGTCACTTTGAAGATGCCAACTCAAGATAGAACAGAGCCTCTTGTGGGCTCATATGTGCTTAAACGACCAATTGCGGGCATCCTTAGTGATCAAGCGCCTAAGAAGAACAAGAAGAATCCTCATGTTTATGTGTTTTTCTTAAATTTCATTATGATATTACTATTCTTCTTGTTATGAGTTGTTGATTTATCTTATATGCCTTGTTAGGTTGTTGAGGTGGCTCCAGAGTCCACTTCACAGTCTATGGCAAGTAATTTATTGGCGGATGTGTTCACCCTTGATGCATTAGGAGCCAACTTTCGGGACCTCAAAGTCCAGTCCCTTCTCAAGGGGTGTTTTCTTTTGGACATGATGTATACCCTAGAGGCAATTAAGGCAATATATCTTTATTAGTTATAATGTACAAATGGTTTTCGAATTATTATTCATAATAATAAAGGCATTTTTCTTGCTTATCAGTGCTTTCTGTTTATTTATGTATCTTGCTGGTATTATATATATAGTATTAAATATATATATATATATATATATATATATATATGCATATTGATGAGACAAAGTCTATGAATACTTCATAGCGTAAAACTGTGAGGACATAGTGGGAGCTATGTGGTGTCAGAACTACACATACGTGTTATTATGAATAGTCTAAATATCTCTAGTCATAGTTTCATTGAGACTGGACATCAATGGAATGGACAGACTAGCATTTGTAGGCTTACTCCTTAGATTAGATCCAAGAAGCCCATCTCATGAGGTGAAGGTGATACCTTGAGTTAACACATTAATGTATTCGGGTAATAAATTGGCAACCGCTATAAGATAGACACTCAGAAATAACTATATCCATGTGTTTGGTGTCATGTCTTATTGCAGTAGTAGAAGAAGTATCCTCAAACCTGAGAAACTAGTTACCTTTTGTAGGAGTAGATATACTTTGGCTCATACTTATTAATACCCTGGAGATCAGGATGATACGGGTGATTACAAGTATAGTGATGATCACATGTTAGTAAGCCAAGTAGTAAAGATGAGATCCACCGCTCCTGATATAGTGATATAATAGGAGATGTACCTTAGGGCCCCTTATTGAAGTGACACACTCATAAACCTCTAATCAGAGTATAAGATTGATAGAATAGGTTTCTAGTAAATCTTGATACATAATGGCTAAGTGGTGTTCTTCATGAATAAGTCTATCTCCAGGATAGCTACGGATATTACATGAGCTGACACTTAATCCGAGCTCGATAAACTAGATGCTACTTAACCTGAAGGAAGGAGTGTATTGTATTAGTTACTACTATAGAACCGGATGAAGTCACAAGCACGTGACATTCCAAGTATCGGGGGATCATACATCTTTGATAGAAAGCCCATTTGATCATCTAGAGCTCTCAGGTTCCATATCAGTCTAGAACACTGAGCATAAAGGTTCCTTGATGGAAAGCCAAGTTTAGGTCAACCTCTAACGGCTCTATACTTTGGGATTCTATGAGGTCACACACTTTGGGTCTTTATCGGACTAAGTAAAGAACTTATAGACTAGGTCTATGCCGAAAATACTAGTTGTTGAATTCGTTAGAATAATTATTAATTAGTTAGACTAAATTAATAATTAAAGAGAATAAAGAAAAATTACACAGAGCGGAGCATGTGAATTTTTCCCTTTGTGTGTGGGCCCCAAACGAACACAAGTTGTTCGAAGTTGGGCCTGCACAGCTACCCCGCAAGCTGAAAAGCTCGTGGGCCTCTAGCTCGCGGGGTAAGCCTGCGCGCACTAGCGGGCTACAATCCTACAAACATGGGCTTGCGGTAAGCCGCAAGCTCATGCTTGCCTTGCAAGAGGTGTGCGGGTTAGCCCATAGGTCATTATGACCCGCGCGGCTAACCTACTAAGGTGGGATGGGAATACTCCCTTCCCACCTAGTGTTTGAGGGAAAGTCCAACACTCCCCTTTTTCCCCTATATATAGGCCTCCCCTCTCTCATTATTCTACACATACTTTAACTCAGCTTTTCTCTCTAAGTTTGTCATCTCTCTCTTCGTTCGTTGTGCGAGATCCTCCATGACTTCCTCCAAATAAACAAAGATTTCATTTGAAGACTTTCTAAAGTGAGCCTTCTTGTTTTATTTTTGGGTTGGTCTTCCAGCAGTGTAGCAATTGCTATTTACTAACAGGTTCATCCTCAATGAGGTATTGGTCAGTGGAGATCCGTGTGGATCAATCGTGTAGGCTATCCTAGTTTGAAAGCTCGTGCTAACAAAGTTCTGCCAAATTGCTCTAAGGGAATGTTCGTCACTTTTCTACTGATAAGTTTAATAGTTGGTTCACAAGATTTAGCTATATATCAATGGTGCCAAAAACTTGTTCGCAAAAAATATAGGTGTTGTCAGTACCTCTTATCAAATACAAAAATGATGATAACTGCAAGTATATAGTTGCGATGTAGTTTTAAAAGATATCGATCCCATAAGGAAGGACTAGTTCTAAAGATTAACAAGGAAGATAAAATAAAGAAAATAAAATATATTGAAGTAAAGGTTAGGAAAGAAAGATTAGAATGAAAAATGAGTAAATATAGGTATGAAAGATTAGAGAATCTAAATATATAGATTATCCCTACGAAATAAGGATAGCGGAGAAAGAATGCAAGTTCAACAAAGATGTTATGATTCACTAAATTAATTTAACAGACTTGGTTCTAAATACCCAGATGTTCAATTGTTCATCGTAGAGTAACACATGAAATGACTTTTCTAAATCTAGCTCAAACAAATTAAGACAATTATATAAACCTGGACAACGTCAATACTATGCTTAGTACGGGTCGCTCTCACATAGCCACATTTAGCAAGTTACCATTCTAAAAATATTACCTCACTAAACAATATTATATCACAGATCCAATGATTATACACGATATTGTTAACCCCAAAATTACTCTTAAAATTAACTCTAACGCATATAACTTGATTAACATAAAGACTTAACATGAAATACACATTATGACACATAGTCATATCGTAAACTTCGAAATAGAAGTATAAGTAGAAAGCAAAGCAAAGTTGTAAGGTATGCAAGTGAAAGCTAAAGTTGATCAAACGGTATCCACTCTTTAATGGGAATTGTCAATTACCGCAATTCCTGCATCTACTTTGAATTTGGTCTCGGCCTGTACAGAACCTCCTCTAGGATGTTATACTTTTCAAATATCGAACAAATGAATATTGAAGAACGAAAAACTTTTATTGATAAGTGATTTGCAAGTACACTTATACAACAATCACTCGAGAATATAGAGAAATCTAGTGATCGAAACAAGGATTCTAATCACTTAAACATTTTCTCACTAACACTTATGAACGTAGCTAACTCTCTATCTACAAACTATGCACTATCTTTCACTCCTTTCTTCGGCACACCATGCATGAAATTTGTGAGGATTGGAACCCTATTTATAGAGTTCGAAGGGGTGCGTCTACCCAAACGAAGGGTTGTGTCCATTGGTGAAAGATTGCATCTCTTCATTGTGACTGGTTGAGAAGCTTTGATATAATCCACAATGGATAGGCACCTTTTCATGATTGGTTAACTTCTGATAGGTGTCTTATCATTGGTAGTTGTTGGTGGTTGGTAGTTAAGAAGATAAAACCAGAAAACTGTCCAAGTCATGGCCGTGATATGTAAGTCACGACCATGAATCTTTGATTAAAAGACTTCTATTTCTGAAGTGTACAAGTCACGACCGTGAATGATTATCGCGACTGTGAATTGAGTTTTTCTTCAGAATTCTCCTTGTAACTTCACCGATCTTTGACAACTTCGATCCTTAGCCAAATCTTTAAGTTCCACGCATCTTTTTGCACCTTTTCACTCTTTTTTCATAGAATTCGACTTTTGATCATTTTACTCCCAAGATTTACCTAGTATCTGCATTTGCATAAAAAACAACTATATACCACGTGAAATCTTTTATATGAAGTAAAAGAATGACTAAAACTATAGTGTTTATTGTATAAAATTAATGCGATATTAAGTGTAATTATACACTTATCATACCCCCACATTTAACTTTTGCCTTGTCCTCAAGGTAAATTCAACAGAAGTGTATAAATTTGGTAAACAAGTTCGTACCTTATTTGGTAAAAGATTATTGCAGTAAGTACCACTCCACGTTGCAAAAGATTTCAAGAAGAAGTTCGAAATTTCGTGATTGTGATGAGATTGAGATGTGACTTTAAACTGTGGAGATGGTTGGAATTTATTTTTTTGACTATTAATGATTACATGAACAAATATTGGAATTTAATTGATGATGTTAGTCAATTAATATTTTCATGTCGTAGTCACTTAATAGCTCAAGTAGTAAAATCATAGTGCATCAAAGTGATTTTACTAGTGATGTCTCGATTTTGAACTTCATATTGCAATAGAGTATTTGAGAACCATGCAGTGAAGTTTTTTCCGTGCCACAAAAATTTAAGAGATCCAAAAAAACGCTTCATATATATCAAGCCATGTTACTTGTAAGAAAATTCATATCTTGCTTAGTTGATTTCTTTCTTTATCTATTGTTCCTTGAACCCGATCATAGTTTTACATGATTTTGTTACATTGGAATAATTAGTGATATTGTACTTATAAATTTATATCATCTATCTCATGGGTTGATAGATAATTATACTTTATATATAATAGTTTTCTAAAATTGACACTCAACTTTAGCCAAAGTTTCATCTCTCTACTAAATAAATGTAAAAATAAACATTTTCAATCCACATACCCTCTATTTTGAAATGAAAGACTTATATTGAGTTAACTTTTCTCAATCTAGAACTGTCAAATGAGAAAATCATTGTTCATATTTTAAAATAATTTGCTTAATTGCACTTACATTAATAACCCCGTTTGTTTGCAGGAAAATAATGTGCAAGGAAAATATTATGCAAGGGAAATAAAATATTTTTCTATGTTTTGCTACATCAATATAAAATATTTTTTAATGTTTGTTTATAATTCTGAAAAATATTTTCAAACCACAAATTAATTATACAAAATCCTTGTTATATATATATATATATATATATATATATATATATATATATATATATATATATAGTAAAATATGTGAAATATAGCATAATAATTATTATATAAAAATTAAATTATTACATTTTTATATAAAAATAAATGTAAATGGAGGAAATGAATTTGGTGGTGATGATGAAGGATGTGATGATGGTGGGGTGGAAGAAGTGGTGGTGGTGGGGTGGAGATGTGGTGGTGACGATGGTGGTAGCGAGGTGGAGGAGATGGTGGTGGTGACGGTAACGGTGTTGAGGAAGAAGTGGATGTGTTGGTGTGGGTGATGGTGTAGGAAGTGACGGTGGTGATGGTGGTGATGGATGAAGGAGGTCGTGATGATGATGATGGCGATAATGGGGTGGAAGAAGTGATGGATTTGTTGGTGTAGGTGAAAGAAATAATGGTGGTGGTAGTGAAGGAGGTGGAGGAGATGATGGTGGTGGTGACGATAGCGGGATGGAGATAGTGAATGTATATGGGTGGAAGAACTGGTGGTGAAAATCATTGTTCATATTTTAAAAAAATTTGCGCAATTACTCTTACATTAATATATAGAAAAATTTCCACCCCGCCCCACACGTATGTGGATTCAAATCTATGACCTCTATGATCACAGCTTTGATCCCAACCACTACGCTAAGACCTGTGCCACCAATATTTTGTCCATACTCTACTTATACATCATTTATACCTTACTTATACCTTTGATGAATTGATCTTTCGTGTATATTTAAGCCTAATTTTATACCTTAACATGATATAGATCACTAGATCAGTTCTACATTATACCTTATTTATATTTTCCCTCAACCTTAGTATTTTTGGGGCTTTTTCATAAATACAAGACTCCCGGCCCTAATTTTGAGTCAATACTAAAACCAATTAAATCGGAGCAATTATTCTTTTAATTAGAAAAGTGTAAGAAATTGTAATAAATACAATTATTCTTTGTATGTAAGGTATCCCAACACTTCTGTATTATACTATTATGTGCCAACTAACTTAAAGCCCAATAGATTTTTCATTGACCATCCAGAAAAATTTTACAATTTGTCATTCAACAACTGCTGAATGTTTTTCTTTACTTTTCTGTTTTGCATTCTAGCTGCTCCAGAAAATTAATCTGGCCGAACATTATATTTCATATCATTTTAAGGGAGCAATATTCAAAGATCATAAGCTAAAGAGAACTACTAGCAGTTCTATTCTTAACAGAAGCACACAGGAAGGTGTATGAATTGTAGAAAACAAAATTTAAATCATCATACAGATAGCAACTTAATTAGCCGGTTGCCATCTTGGATAAAGCTATTATAAGTAAGATGACAATTATAATGCAGCTTTCCACATAAGAAATGAAAAAGAAGATAAGAGATAAAATACTAAGTAAACTATATTTTGTTTAAAGAATCATTCCTAGTCCCATTTTATCTGCTAAGAGAGCACATGCACTATTGTGCAACACAAACCTGAAGAGGGAGGCGAAAACAATTGAAGATAACAAAATTCTACCGATAAACTTACATATATATGAAACACTCTCCATTTTCATAGGGAAAACACACACACAAAAACTCTATCAATTTGGTATAGCTCAATTAATACACATCTCAAAATAGGGGTGGAAGGTCATGGATTCGATATCCAACTTCTTCGAAAATCATAATTCTTAAAAAAAACACAAAAACTCCATTGAAATTTGTAGTTTGTACAAAAAAAACATATTAGTCACCATCAGATCAAATTTTTTTATCACTCATCAATGGTGAAAAAGATAAAAGTAGTGGTTACGTTGTAAAAAATAAAATAACTATAGAATACAATTGTTTATAAATTTATAATTTGTTAGAAATGTTCATTAGGCAGGTCCCTGAGTTGAGCTTTGTCAGAATTTCTACAAAAAATATCAACCAAACTCGATCAACCTACACTTTTGAAATTCAGGCCAAGACCTAGCTAAAGTCGGGCTTCAAAAAGTCATCATCAAATCCACTCTACAATGTGCATAAATAATTTTTTCTTGAACTAAACAGAAACAAAATGAAAAATTTTATATTAAAAATGTCTACGATATCATATTTCATAAAAAAAAAAACTCAATGCTTGTGATGCCATCAACATGAACGTAAAGTTTGGCCTATTCAATGAAGGAATATCCAGATGGCCATTCTTGTATCATTCATTCACTTGTTTTTTAACGAAGCTGAACTCAGAAAAATCTGGCCTTATTTATTAAAAATTAAATAAAAAATGAGAAAGAAAAGTCAGAAAAGTGAGAAAGAGTTACAGCTAAAGAGGCTGAAAAAGCAAAACATGAACTCATCCTATTTCTTGCGAATTCAAGATTGCTTTCACTTGTTATTTAGGAAAAAGTAAAAATAAAACAAAAAATATATTTCTACTTACAACTATGCAAAACTATATGGACTTTGAATGAATATGGTTTATGATTTTTGGGACTAATTGTAATCCTTTGAATGATTTTTTTAATTAAAGTATTGTATTATACAATTTAAACTCTAAATGTCAAGGTTAATTACTTTGATGAGCTTTTTTTAGTACTTTTTTACCATCTGCAAATTCCATTAAATGGCCAATTTTGCTGTATTTTGAAAGAAAATCCAAGTACATACTTATAAAAGCTCAAGTACATTGTACGCGATTGGGTTTCTGAACTTAATTTGCTTTTGGTGTCAGATCATGTACTTGAAGATTCTCAAATATTTCAAGTCGAGCTGTTTACTGAGTTGACTTTTTTCTTAAAAAAATTCAGAATTTGCTTAATATAAAGAAAACAATTTAATATGATAAAAATTACATGAAAAATAATGGCTTATAGTATATATAAATTTGAGTATTATTAAAATTATAAAGTCACCATTTATATAATTTTAATGGTTGATATTTATTACATTGGTGACTTTAAAAACAACTATAATCAAATATGAAACATTAATCTTAAATTTACATCTTCTACAATTGTAAGTTTGTTTGTTGGGGAGGGATAAAAAGTCTGACAAAACATTTTTTTCTCCTACCCTTTGATTTGTTATATTTCTTTTAGTTTCAGTGTTTTTTATGAGAATAATCTGCAATTACTACTTTTTTTATCGTCAACTACATGATCATTTTCTTCAAACATGAATTTGTTGCTATATAGCTCAAATTTCATGGATGTTCAACTGGGATGAACTTCATTCAACTTTAGACAAGATACTTAATGATCTTTCACTGTAGACATCCAGATCTATCTTCGTTTAGCAAGATTGTTTCAGATCTACAACACTGGTTGATTTGATGTCATGGTGCAAGCAGGAATTCTTATGGCTGTGGATTTGCGAAATTGTTAGTCGAAAGGTTAAGAAATTATAAGTCATAGTGTTTGTCTTCTGTCTTTTTTGTTTAAGCCTTACCCAAGAGCATATTTGTCTTGTGACAAAAGCAAGTTATGTGTGTTTTTTGTTCGGTGTTTTATCTTAGGTTAGCTGCTTTTAGTATTGTTAGACTTGTCCATGTTTCTTGGTTCGTGAATCATGTTGCATAATAGTTAACTAGAACAGCTGATTCTTCGACATTTAATGGGTTCGAATTCATGTTCATCTATTTTTTATTTGAGCTATAATTTTATTATTGAATTATATTTTTTCAAAAAAATATCTAAATTTTACTAATTCTCAAAGAGAATTCAAATCCAAATCCAAATCCATTACTGGTGAAGTGGGAGCGATCATTTTTTTTTGGAACAAAACTGAATTTTTTGAGAATTTATCAAATCTATTAGAAATTATTAGACTGGAACTCAACTATTGTTTTTATAATAAGTACGAGAGAACATGATTTAAATTGTCAAATTTTTAATTGGTGGGTATTACTCCAGATAATAAAAATTTTACTCTATTAAGACGTGTATCCTCTAACATGGAAGTTCATATCGATAATCTAAGTCATTCAAACTACAAACTTCAGAAACTGCTCATTAAGAGTTGCATACTAATGTTAAATCTCATATCATATGGCTACCTAAGTAAAATAGTCATCGTATGTTATTGAAGCAATTTTGTTATGAAAGTCATATGTGGGGCCACCGAAAGTTGTTTTTTCGGGCCCCATCACCGAAAGCCACCGAAAGTAACCGAAAGCCACCGAAAGTTGTTTTTTTGGGAGCCATCACCGAAAGTTGTTTTGTCTCTATGCTTCAACATTTCATTATAAATAGGATGAATTGCAAAGCAAATATCATCACAAATTTGAGAGCTTGAGAGCATTTGGAGAGTTAGAGAAAAATTAGTAGAGAGGAAGA
>CATIWQ010007974.1:0-16505 GCA_949673415.1 Euphorbia schlechtendalii
AACTCGTACTGAGTAATCTTTACTTAGTTAAAGGTTGAAGATAAACTATGCCAGCTGAGCTGAGCAGTTTATACGTTTTTATATCGTACTCAGCACGCATATAAAAACCATACCAAGTTAACTTAAATAGGAAAAGGTCTAAAAAGTAACCCAGTTTATGGGTTCACCCCCCCTCTGCTGTTGTTATTAGACAGTTTACGGACCAACAAATTTACTTTCCTTTGATTTGAAAATTTTTCTTTGAAGAAAGTTTGCGATGCTCTCTGCTAGGGTTTTACCCTAGGCCATGAATTCTGGTTCAATTTCTTTCCTGATTTCTTTAATCTTTCGGTTACTGTCTTGCGATCATTCCATGCTTGTTGCGACTAGTCTGGTTTGATTTTTCTTTTGGTTTTTGCGTTCAAATCTGTTACCAGCAGTGTTGCTTTTGGTCTGGTTGGTTTTGCTTCTTTTTTTTTTGGGACCAGCTTGTGATCGCTCCTTGCTTGTTTCGACTGGTGTAGTTTGGTTCTGCTTCTGGTTTTGCAATTGGTTTGTTGCAGGAAGCTCTTCCTTGCTATGATTTCTTATTGTTTTAAGTTTTTGGAGAGTTCTTGGTGGTTTCTTGGAGAGTTCTTGTTCTTATTCTCTTCAAAGAAATTATTTCTTACTGTGAATATGGCTACCAGCTTCTCATCGACTGACTTTGTTGCGAATCTCTTCCAAGAACAAGTGGTGGGTTATGTCCCTAATTCTTGCCATGATGATTTGGCTGCAGCTACAGCAACCGTGGCTGCCAAGAAAATAACCTACGCTGAGATAACTAAGGGGCCTAAAATTTTCGCACCTAATCATTCCTCTACCGTGATTAATGAGAAGGGTTCTTTAAATCAGTTTGAATCACGGAATCCCTATATGATAATAGGGTTAAACTTTGTGAAAACTCTCTTATCGGGAGGGTTATTATTAGTCAAGGTACTACTCCTGGAAAGTTGAGGACTTAAGGATGTAGCTGAATAAAATTTGGGGTCTCAAGACGTAATGGAAAATTATCTCTATCAGTAGAGGTTATTACCATCTTTTGTTCCCATAAATGGAGATGAAGCAATTGGTCTAGAGCAAAGGTAGCCTTAATCTCAAACCTGGAATCTTCCGGATTCAGCCTTGGGTTCCAAACTTTGATCCTCAAATTCAACACAACACTAATGCTCAAGTTAGGGTGCGTCTGCTTGGTTTGCCTTGGGAGTACTGGGATCCGCAGATACTTGCAAAAATCACAAGCTGTCTTGGGGTTCTACTAAGAATTGACAAAACAAACTTGGAGGGTTCATTCGGCAACTTTACTAGGGTTTTGGTTGATGTTGATCTGTATACTAATTTTCCGAGTACAATTGGAGTTGAAAGAGAAGGTGCGGAGATCTAGGTCGAACTACAATTTGAAAATCTACCGGCTTTCTACTGTGTGCATAATTCCTTTGGCCACATGGCTTATGACTGCAGGTGGATGAAGAAGCCAGAGAAGGCTGACAAGGTAGCAAAGCAATCTTAGAAGAATGAACAAAAGTCTATCCCGAAGGAGTAGCCTAAACCGCCTAAAAATCTCACTCTTCTTACGAGAAGCAAGCCGAGAAGGAAAAATTTAGAGGAGAGATTGAAAGGTGATATTCCGGCATTGACGGTTTTTCGCAACATTGAAAGTAGCCTTCGGAAGGAAGCTTCCAAATCTCTGTTGGATGATATGGATAGAAATTCATACGACGATGATGGTAGCGAGGAAGAGGCGGGTCTTGGGGCTACGAATGCTGAACTTGAGTTGATTACCAACAGGCAAGGTGAGGGTAATCTTTCATTTCATAATTCAGTCGGTATTAACTTAATAGTTGATCTTACTCGTTTTGGGTCAAGTTCTGTGCCTGCCAAGAGTGTTAAGTCCATAATTGCTCATGGGCTTTGGGGGGATATGGTTGATGATGAAGAATAGCCATGGGAGCCAGTTCGATGGAAGGGATGTAAAAATAGAGGTTTGTGTAGTTAGGCTTTGTTGGATTCTTCAACCTCTTGTGGACGTAAAAAATCGCTAAGTTCACGATCGCCTTCTCCAAGGTATTATTCTAAATGATTATTCTTTATTGGAATTGTCGAGGCCTCCAAAATGGGAATACAAGGACATATCTTTGAAACCTTGTTCGCGAGCATAAAACTTTATTCTTATGTTTGGTGGAGCCTATGATTACCTTTGATAAGATTAAGACTTCTTTTTGGAGAAGTATTGGTTTCGATTTATTAGGTACAAATGATAGAACAATTCCTTCTACGTGGATCTTTAAATCGATTTCTTGTAATTTTACTGTTACGGTTAAATTGACAATGGATCAAGTGGTCGGTTTGCATATCTCGGGTAGTGGTTTGAGTTTTCATATTAGTTTTATTTATGGTAGTGTGCGCGTTTCAACATAAACCTTTATTCTTATGTTTGGTGGAGCCTATGATTACCTTTGATAAGATTAAGACTTCTTTTTGGAGAAGTATTGGTTTTGATTTAGTAGCTACAAATGATAGAATAATTCCTTCTATGTGGATCTTTAAATCGATTTCTTGTAATTTTACTGTTACGGTTAAATTGACAATGGATCAAGTGGTCAGTTTGCATGTCTCGGGTAGTGGTTTGAGTTTTCATATTGCTTTTGTTTATGGTAGTGTGCATGCTTCTTTTCGTGTTGATTTGTATGACTCCATTATATTGGCTATTACTTCAGTTAATAATAAATGGTTATGGATTGGGGACTTTAATGTGGTCCTGGGTGCTTATAAGAAGCGTGGGAATCCCCCTTTACAACATTCTTGTAAAGACTTCTGCACTTTTCTAGATGAGGCTGGTCTTGGGGATATGGCTACTTCTGGCCCCGTTTTCACTTAGTTTGATGGCAGAAGGGGGTGTGGTAAGGGTTGATTGTCATCTTGATAGAGCCCTTGTCACCCCTAATTTGGCTTCGTTGGGCTCATGCAACTCTTTGGTGTTGGCTAGACATTATTTTGATCATCACCCGCTCTTATTTAAAGGAACCTACGCTAGGCCGAATGTCTCCAGGTTTAGATTTCAGTCAATGTGGCTGACACATCCATCTTTAGAAAGTGTTATAAAGGAACATTGGAATTCGTACTTTCCGAGCCTTCCTCTATCACAGCTTCTGCTACATAAGCTTAAAACTTTACGTCCGATTTTGCGTGTCTGGAATAAGGAGGTATTCAGTAATTGGGAGGATAATATTGAAACGAGTCAAAAAATTTATTATGAATCCAAAATATGATTTTTACAGGTGGTATTGATGATAATTTGAGTAAAGAGGAGTTTGATGCGCATGCGCAATTAGATCTTCACATTCGGCAATGTGAAATCTACCATCGGGAATGAAGTGGGATTCGTTGGCTTAAAGATGGTGACCGAAATTATACCTTCTTCTATAGAATGGCTATTGTTTGTCGATCAATGGGAGGAATCCATTTGATGTACGCGAAAGGCGAGTTGTCCGTGGATTTTGATGTCACTTCGAATCATATTGTACATTAGTATGAGGGGCTGTTTTGTCACGATAGTAATATTGATGTCAATAAGGATTTGATTGACTCAGTAATTCCCAAGATGGTTACCATTCCCTAGAATGACAATTTAATTGAGCTACCAGCGGACGACTACATTAAGGAGGTTGTCTTCGATATGGATGTTGAGAGTGCTCCAGGTTCAGATGGCTTCATAGGGATGTTCTTTCAGAGGCATTGGCATATTGTGGGTAAGGATGTTTGTAAAGTTGTTAAACAATTTTTTGAAACTGTATTCATGTTTCCAAGTTTAAATTCTAGCATTATGGTCCTTTTACACAAGATAGAGGGAGTGGACAGAGTGGATGAATTTTGGCTAATTGCGATGTCTAATTTTGTTTTCAAAATTGTTACAAAATTTTTGGTTAATCGCTTGGGAATTATTGCTAGCTGAATTGTTTCAAAAAATCAATTTGGCTTCATTCGAGGATGCACCATTACGATAGCATCGCATTGGCTTCAGAGGGGATTAATATGCTTAGCAAGAAGTGTCATCAGGGAAATATGGCGTTGATGATTGATATCAAGAAAGCCTTTGATTCAATGGATTAGGATTTTTTATTGGCGGTTCTTGACTCATTTGATTTCTCAAATACCTTTGCTTCCTGGGTCCATAGCATTCTCAAATCGGCAAGAATTTCAATTCTTACTCCGACCGATTTGCGAGGTTACTTTGCTTGCTCGAGAGGGGTTCGTCAAGGTGATCCTTTATCTCCTTTGCTGTTCGGGATAGGTGAGGATTTCTTGAGTAGAATGCTAAATATGTTGGTGGATTCTAGGATCTTTTCTCACATGAAATATACGGCTAGTACCGCTTTCTCTTCCCATATGCTCTATGAGGATGACATTCTAATTTTTGGGACAGCTAGCTTGGCTAATATGGCTGTCATTAGGGATACATTTGATCAATATGGGAAAATATTAGGACAATGCGTCAATTGGGAGAAATCGAGGGTTTATTTTGGAGCTTCGGTTGAGGACAGTAGAGCTGCCCATCTTATGCCTTTCACGAGGATTAGGCATGATAATTTTCCATTTTTGTACCTTGGAGTGCCGCTATTTTGGGGAGCTCCTAAGTCCCATTATCTTAGACCAATCTTGCACAAGACTATGAATAGGTTTGCAAGTTGGATGGGAAGCTCTTTATCGATGGCAAGCCAAATTATCCTCGTTGAGTTAGTGATTTATGGCACTTTGCTTCATTCATTTTCCATGTACAAATGGCTGGCTGCATTGATTAGTGATCTTGAATGGGCGATTCAAAATTTCATTTAGATGGGTTCCGTGGAGAAACGTAAATTTGTTGTCGCTTCCTAGGATTCTTGCACAAAACCGAGAAGGGCTGGTAGGCTTGGTTTAAAGTGCATTGGTGATATGAACACTTCCCTCCTTGCTAAATTTGCTTGGCATCTTATCTCAAGTAAGGAATTCTATTTCACTATTCTTCGTAAAAGTTTCACTCCTAATGTTGTTTCTCAAAATTGGATCATTAATTCTAGCATTTGGTGCTCAATTCGATTAGTCTATAATTCACTTCGTATGCATATTAAATGTTTTATTGGGCATGATTCTAATATGATTTTTTGGAATTGTAATTGGCTAACACCGATGGTGGCGGAGTAGTTGGTATTAAGTAGGACCGACAACTCGAAGCGGAATCAGAAGGTTGTGGATTTCCTTATGGATGATGGCTGGGTTGATTTGCCCTTAGAGCTGGACCAAGAGACATCTCAAAGAGTTCGTGACTGCACTAGATCGGAGGAGGCTGAAGACTTATGCTTTTGGAAGCCTTCGGCTGATGGAAGTCTCACATCAAAGCTTTACTACAAATGGCTACAGAGTGAATTCAATGATGATCCGATTTTGGAGAATATTTGGCATCCCTCCATTGCTCCTTCACATTCAGTTACTTGTTGGAAGGTGGTTAAGGGCTTTATTTCTACGCATGACGTTTTGCAGAGGCGTGGTATTTCCATCGTTTCGATTTACTCCTTATGTCACGCGACCTTGGAAACATCTAATCATCTATTTATTGATTGCAATTTTACCAAACAATTTTGGGAAAGTATTTAACTAGTTTTCAGTAGACATTTGGATACTTTGAAGGATATTCGATCTTTGTTCACTTCAGCTTTGGCGCACCGCTTCAGCCCCAAATCCGTATACTATGGGTCTCGACCATAGTTAATGTTATTTGGGTCATTTGGAATGCTAGATGCGGAGCCATTTTTGAGGATGAAAAGCCTTCAATTCATATAATTTTGCGACATCTTTGGAGCACAATTCATAGTGTGGATGCCCTTGGGTTAGGTTTCATTCGAAACTCTACCTTTGAAATTAATATTTTGAAGAGTTTGGATTTACATCCTAGGATGCCCAAAGCTCTGAAAATTTTGCCAGTTAAATGGATCCCTCCCTCTCCTAATTGGATCAAGGTCAACACAGATGCGACTTCTGCAGGTTCCCCCTGCACTTCGGGATGTGGCGGAATTTTTTGCAATGACCATGGTCATGCCATTCTTTGTTTTTCTTTTCCATTCGATTCGGTTTTCTCTTATATTGCGGAGCTGAAGTCAGCAATTCTTGCTGTGGAAGTAGCGGCTACATTTTGTAGAAATTTATTTTTCCATGATCTGAGTGGCCGAAGCATGTTTCGATTCACTTAATTGTTGTTTTCATTCCCGTTTATTTTTGTAACGATTACAATTTTTAATTTTATTTAATAAAGAGGGGTAGGTGTTTTGTAGGCAAGCGAGTGCATCAACCTAGTTGGGATGCTCACTCCGAAATTTTCACCTATCCCAACCTTTATCCAAAGGAGGAACACAATGTTCCTCCGGAGGTTTTCAAAAAAAAAAAAAAGAGAGAAAGGGTATTAGATATAGTGATTCTCAAAGCTTAGCTTTTCTAAGTAGAAGTAATGAACAAAGTGATTGTCCATGGACAAAAGGGTGAGATGAGAAAAGAAAGGACAATAACCATTTAGCATTATTTTTTTCCATGAAGAGAAGATAGTGGTATTCATAATGTCCCGTTAACTTTTCCCTTGTCCTGTATGATGGAGAAGAAGAAAGGTCTAGATTGAAAAAAAACAAAGTTAAAAAATTTGAAGAAGTTCATCCACAAAATAAGTATGTGGAAGAAGATAAGGGCATTAGCGGAAACAAAAGGGTCGCTGGTGAAATTTTATTCATGTTAGAAGGGGTAAACAGGAATTTTGACCATTATGTTAGTAAATTCATAAGTTTGTATACCTTATTGTCAAGTTTTGAAGTTCATGTATTATTATGTTAATATATGTAAAATTCATGTACCACGGATGATTTTAAGCCCACAAATTTTATAAAAGTTATGTGAGTTTCGTGTTGAAAAGGAGGACAAACTTAATCGTCCTATAAAAATGTTGACGTTATATGTGTAAAAAAGAGTGAACATATTAATGTGTTTTAAATACATTTTTTAATTGAATTAATTATAGAATATTTGCAAATTTTCTTAATAAAAAGGATATAGTACTATATTTTCCAATAAAATAAATAGAAGATTGCAATGGAAATGAATGTCAATAGTAAAAAGAATATGAAATTACAGAAGAATAATATAAATATTCTCTAATCTTTTACCGAAGATAAGTTTATTGCGAAAGACTGAAATTCAGTTTCCTTAAGACAATTATTGTCCGTTACTAGTAAATTTGACTCACAGGATACCCCTGCAATCGAAACGAACACTAGCTATGTGAAGACCAATTCACTACAACCTGTGTTGCTTATAACTTGTAATTTCAACATTCAACATATATTCAATAAAGTAGAAAAGCATAAACAATTTAACAATTCCCTTGATAATACTCAATATCATCCTTAAATGGTACATCTATGAAGAAGAGGAGAAGCTTTATTGATTGCTCTTAAAGTGCAAGAAGGTTTGTTTATAGACAGAATAGGAAAAAACTCAAGAACCCTAAAAGTAACACATAAACTCAGAGAAATAAGCATAAATAACAAAGGTGATAAAAAAACTATATATAATCTGGTTGAGTGATAGCTACCTCAAGAAAACCTTTGATCAGACGCACCAGAAAAGAGATCAAGAAAAGATCACAACCATGAAAATTGCTAGAAAATTGCAGAATGGAGAAAGCAAAGATACCTTTTGTTTTTCTTTCGAAAAAACCCTAAGTCTTGAGGAATATATATACAACCGACAAAAGCCAAAACGCAACACTCAATTAAACAAGCCCTAAACAGGTTACAAAGCATAAATGGGCTATTGAAAAAGTAATGTGGGCTTTGGACTGAAAAGAGCACAGGGACACATTCGCAAACAATCTCCACCTGGGCCACTATACCTCCAACAAAGCATCTATAACCCTTCTCCAAGGGACATCACCATAACACTAGTTAAGGGTATGCTTTGACACACATTCAAAGCTCACCACAACCAACTTATTCAGAGCAATTGAAATTTTTCAACATGAATTACCTTAGATAGTTTATATGTAGGATCTATGTTAGTGTGAATTTTATCAATTATAACATTGTCAACAGCTACGATATCTCTGACAAAATGAAGTTTAATGTCAATATGTTTTGTTATTTCATGATAAACAAATTTTTGTAGAAATGAATAGCAAATTGTGAATCACAATTAATTCTAATAGTTTCTTGTAAAATTCTAAGTTCAGTAATAATCCCTTTCAACTAAAGAGCCTCTTTTATTGCTTCTATTAAAGTAATATATTCAGCCTTAGTGGTGGACATGACAACAACATGTTGCAAATATGAATTCCAAATTATCACATTTTCACCAAAAGTAAAGCAATAACTAGAAATTGATCTTCTTCTATCCAAATCAAAAGCATAATCAGAATCAAAGTAAGTATCAATATTAACTTTATAATCTTTGGCATATTTATACATTAAGCACTTAGATGAAGTACCTAACAAATACCTAGCTAACCATTTTACAGTAGACCAATGTAACTTACAAGGATTCTCATAAATCTACTGACAAGACTTACACCATAGGCAATGTCATGCCTAATGCACATCATAGATTTAAATGAGCCAACAACATTTTGATAAGGAACATTTATCATAAAATTGATTTCATTGTCATGTAAAGGTTTTGGACTCATATATATTTGAATTGAGCTTCAATGGGTGTATTAATAGGTTTATTATAGTTTAACTCAAAGTTTGATAATACTTTGTCTATATAATTTTGAGTTAAAGTTAAAAAAAACTTTTTCTATCTTTGTAGATATCAATCCCTAAAATTCTTTTAGCAGGTCCTAAATCCTTCATTTGAAATTCAACACAAAGTTTTGATTTTAAATTATTGATTCCAGCTTTGTCTTCACAAGCAATTAGCATATCATCAGCATAGAGAAGTAAATAAATATACTGACCATTTTGTAATCTACTAAAGTAAACAAAAGGATAAAATTTACTTCTATGAAAGTTAAGTTTTAACATATAATGATAAAATCTTAGGTACCATTGCCTGAGAGACTGACCATATAGAGATTTTTTGAGAAGACAAACTTGATGTACACAGCCTTTTTAAAAAAAATCTTCTGGTTGACTCATATATAACTCATATTCTAAGTTTCCATGTCAAAATGTTGTTTTAACATCAAGTTGTTCAATCTCCAAGTAATATAGAATAGTAAGATATAAAATTAATCTTATGGATATATGTTTAACAACAGGAGATAAAAATCTCTTGATAATCAATTCCCTTAATCTGAGAGAATCCTTTAACCACAACTCTGGCTTTGAATCTTTCATATTCAACACTAGGAAATGTAGGCTTTCTTTTAATGATCCACTTACATTCAATAATCTTTATCCCTTCAGTTTTTGGAACAAGAATCAAAGTCTTATGTATTGCTAGAGAATCCATCTCCTCATTCATGACATTTAACCATTTATGCCAATCTTTACTAATTTTAGCTTTAGTATAAGACTTGGGTTCATCAGTTTCTAGACTTACAACAACAAGGACATCAAAGTTAGTCAAGTTTGAGTAATTGCAATCATATAGGACATAGGAAACCTAATATCTCTTTGTATATTCTCATCAATTACTTGCACATTATTAGTATTAACTTCAAGGTGAATCTCATCATCAATAGTTTGATCATCAATGTTATTATGAAACTCATTAGTATCATTTAGAGATGGATGAACCATAACTTTAGGTTCAACAACTCTTTATTTAGAGTTGTCAAACTCCACCTCAAACGAGGAAGAGTCTTGCTGTAAGCTATCAGAAGTTTCATTAGTGAACTTAGGGGAAATTTTCTCATTAAAGATAACATTTCTGCTAATGACCGTTTTGTTTTCAATTATAAACCAAAGTTTGTAGCCTTTAATTCCATCAAGATAATCAACAAAAAAACACTTTTGGCTCTTAGGTTTAATTTAGACTCAACATTATGAACATAAGCAATGCAACCAAAAACTCTAAGATTACTATAATTGATATGTTTTTATACCATATCTCATTTGGACATTTAAATTCAATTGAAGACTTAGAGTCCTATTTATAAGATAACATGAAGTGGCAACAACTTCAACTCAAAATCTATAACTTAGACTAGACTCAATCAACGAACATAGAACCTTGTTAAGGATAGTTTTATTGTATCTTTTAGGAACACCATTTTGTTGTGGGGTATACACACAAGTCCTATGTCTCATAACACCATTTTTAACATAGTAATCATTAAATTGAGTATTTACAAATTCTAGGCAAATATTAGTCCTTAGAGTTTTAATTTTCAACTAAAACTTTCAAATCTAGAAATTTATCAAACACATCATTTTTATTCTTTAAAAAAAATTCAAAATTTTCAAGAGAAATTATGAATAAAGGTTACAAAATATTGACAATCCGATAGAGACATAGGTATAAAAGAAGATCCCTATAGATCACTATGAATATGTTCAAGACAAGCCTTAGATTTTGATTGAGTGGAACTGAAACTTTGTTTATGTGATTTTCCCATAATACAGATTTCATAATAATCTAAAATTATAGAATTTGGCTGAATCAAGGATTCATTATATTTTAAAGATTGAAAACTTTTAAAACAATATAACCTAATCTTTGATGCCAAACCTAAGTTTTATCAAGTGCTAAAACCACATCAAAGGACCCAATGCACACAGACCCTTCAAAACAGTACAATCCGTTTAACAATTTTCTTTAATTAAACATTTATCATTTTCATGACTTTTAGGGCTCCACCTTGAGCTTTAAACTCAAAACCCTTTTCATCTAAGTGACTTAGAGAAATTAAATTGATTTTTATATTAGGCACATGTCTCACTTTAGTTAAATAAATGAAGTTTCCATTGTGATCAATAAGCTTTATCTTCCCAACTCCCATGACATCACATGTTAAATCATTTCCTATTAGTACTTTTCCTTCACTTAAGTATTGAAATCAATGAACCATTCTTTCCTACATGTCCATAATCCAGGATTCAAGATCCCTAGATTAGCTTATAGTTAGAGCCTCTACAATACAAGAAATTTAGTATTTTATGATGCATCTTTGATGATGAAAAACATGTTTGTTGTTAGTAAAAAATATTTTTTCATCACCCAATGTAATTTTGATCTTCACAAAATGCTAAAATAATTGTTGTGCTATGTCATTAACTTCAACAACATTACAATTAGATTTATCACTTTTAGAGTCAAGGTGAGGAGGAAAACCATTTATTCTACTACTATAGAACCTTTTAGTATGACCTTTTTTTTATTACAATGATAACAAATTTTTTATTTCTTGGTCCTATTAGGTTCATTATCAGTACTTACAGAGTTTAAATTGCTACCAGTTTCCTGATTGGTTTTTCCCTTATATTTCTTAGACTCAGTTTTAAACTCAAGTTCTCTCATTTTAAGAGCAGAGATGATATCGTTAACAGTTAAATTCTCCCTTTTTATTTCAATGCTTCTTTTAAGGATTTATGATTTTTAGGCATGAAATTTAACACAACTATAGTCTGGTCTTTATCAACCACTTTGACATGAACATTATCAAGGTCTATAATTAGTCTTTGGAAATCATCATAATTTTCATCAACATTCTTTTGAGGGTTCATTCTAAAGCTAAAGAGCTGTTCCTTCAAAGAAGCTTCCTTTATTGTATTTGAAGGTAAAAACAGTTTATTCAATTTTGCCATTAGAGTAACCACATCATCATTACCTCTAACCCCCCTAAGAATGTTATCAGTTAGATTTAAAACTATGGTAGATAGAGCTAAGTCCATTATCTCATCTTTCTCTACTTTAGCAAGAGTAGTAGAAAGATTAAAACTACCATTTAAAGCCTTATTACATTTAGTTTGAGTCATGACAGACTTTAAAATTTTGTTTCCTAATAAAATAATCTCCCATTCCATCAAATTTTTCTAAAGATACTTTAGATATAGACATACTGACAGATAATCTGTAAGCAACAACAATAATCAAGATAGGCACAATTCATAAAAATCTATAATAAAAAGATAAAAGCAATGAACAAGCTTAAAGATATCACCAAAGAATTTATCAATTCTATTCAATTGGTTTCCCGTCACGCAAAATTTCTATAGGCCAAGGATCCACACATGCATAGGGAGGATTTAAAGATATTAAAAGAGATATAGAGAGAGGTTTTTACTTACAAAATAACTTCTTTCTAGAAGATGCTCGTCTTTTATCATTGTCTACTTTGTTATAAGATAGTTTGAGGGAATTATTTTTGAGAAAAAAGATCGATGCCACAACTCAAGTCCTAGGCATCCCAACTAGGTTGGCACCCCCAAAAGGCAAGAGAAACAACATGACCAAAAATTGCATTAATAAAAAAAAGACTAGATCGAAAGTCTCGAGAAGAGATAACCAAACGAGTTAAGTACAAGTGATAAACATTGTGAGCGGGCGACATGGAGCGGTGGGCCGAGAGCGCGCAGGATCATAGGCGCGGTCCACCGGGGTGATTTGAAAAAGAAGAAAAGGCACCGGGTCTGGGACCCAGGAGAAAAAGGTTAAAAGAGAAAAAGGAGAAAATGTTTAAGATCAGTTCGAACCCGAATCCGCCGTCTCTTAGTGTGGAGTCGCCACCTGGATTAGCTCTTTCTAGGAATTAGAGTCCTGTGACGCTTAACGTCCGGGGGACGGCCCACCAAGACACAGAGATTCGGGTCCGGGATAAGTTGCTTATTTCTTAAGTGATCACAATATATTACATCTGCAGAAAACCATTTTCTTTTAATTATGCATATTCGCCCTTAGGTTATTTTTTGGACTTTATATGCATGATTCACATATTGCGAAGTAATAAATCATTCACAAAGCGGAAAAATAAACCATCCACAAAACCGTAAGTAAATGCGAAAAATAAAATTACAAGGCTTCAAAATTCGGGGGATGCAACCACTCGCTAACCTATTAATTACATTTCCCAAAAAAAGAAATTGCAATACCCAAAGGAAAATTAAAATCCTAAACATACATCTAATCTGCATCCACAAAGGTTAGCACAGGGGATATATCACGTATGTTCGATTAGATTTTGCGAGGCCCGTGTGGCCTAATTAAAACATCGGCGATTTAAAGTTGTTAATTTAAATAAAAATAGCTCATTTTTATTTACACATATGTTGGTCAATTTAATTAGTGAAAATGATTGTATGGCAAAATGTGAGGTCTGTTATCCAGGAATATATTTTATTCCCTTCGTGGGGGTATTCTAATACAAAAAATTAAAAAGAAATAAAAGAAGAAGAGATTTACAATATTTACAATAAAATAAAATAATTCCTAGGTTCACATGTAGAAAGGAATTAAGAAGAAAGGAGGAGCACAAAATGAGCAGCTCTAGGAACTCAGAGGCTTTACCCTTTTGGCGTGAGTCTACTTCGACGTGTCCGTTCGATTCCCGAGAGCGTTCCTCGTTCGTTTTTGTTTAATTGAAAAGGTTGATGTAAAAGTCCAAAAATCTTCGTTTAATTCTTGGGATTTTAGTGTAATTTACTTGTAAAAAAGAATTGGTTGGTTGGAAAATAAAGTGTTTATTTATCCAAAAGATAATCAGACTCAGGTTCTAAATTGGTTTTAGATCCCAGAATCTCTGAGGATTTAAGAAGAAATTTGATTTTAAGATGAAGAAATTCGGGATCCAAAAGTGTTTTTGATCCGAGAAAAAGTTAGAAGAAAGTTAGGAATATTGTTTTTATTATTTTTTTATTCTGAAAGAGAGGATTTTTCTCTCTGAATTTCCGGGGCCATGTACTGAAAAAGACCAGACTATTTATAGAAAAAAGAAGTCCTAAAAAATCCAAAACATAGAGCCTCACCAGCAAGGGGTCTCGCACGCGAGGCTGCCTCAGCGCGAGGCTCCCTCACGCGGCCTCGTGCTAGGGTCCCTCGCGAGGCCTCGTGCGGCCTGCGCGAGGGTCCCTCGTGAGGCCTCATGCGGTCTGCGCGAGGGTCCCTCGCGAGGCCTCCCACGGCCTGCGCGAGGGTCTCGCGCAGCCTCTCGCGAGGCTGCCTCACGCTGCCTCGTGTGAGGCTGCTTCCGCGCGAGGCTCCCTCGCGATTAGGATTATGTCTCTTTCATTTTTTTATTATTTTATATATATATATATATATATATATATATTTTCTTTTTTGTATTTTTTTATTTAAATAATTTAAAACGTCCGAGGAGGATTCCCATTTGAAGATTGTCGGATGGTCGAAAATCGTGTGATTCGATGATAAATTTCCTGAAAAGCCATCATCATTGAACGCGCGAGCTGGTACAAAATCCCGCGCTCATAGTTGCCCCTCATGTGATAATTGCTGGTTGTATAACCAGTATTATCACATGAAAAGAGCGGAGGGATTAAGAATATACCTGATTGGTGCGGCTAGTGACTTCTTGTTCCCAATTGGTGATGACACAGGCCTTCCTTTCTGGCGTTGTGTCTTCATAGGTTTGTTTGTCTCCTTCTTCAGAATCCCTTAGGTGTTTGATGCCCCTTGTGGGCAGGTCGACCGTTTCTTTCTACGGCGTCCCTGTTGTGGTCGGTAACCGTTTCATTCTTCGGTTGAGACTGTTTCATTCTTCAGTCATTGAGATAACCGTTTCCTTCTTCGGTTGTGTTTTGACCTACTTCTTGTAACAAATCAGAGAAAAGGATAATGTTAATACGTTTTTATGATGAATGTTTTAATTGTTTGATTGAGTTTATGTGAAGCAAAAATTTTTTCCCCTTTAATCAAAAATTAAAACATGAGGAATAAATAAGTTTAATAGAAATTCGGGGATGTCCCGAGAACCACTCCATTGTAGGAGGCTTTTGTTGCAATGTTGACTTTAGTCTTGAGTGGGCCACCGTCTTGCTTGTAGATTCCTCATTTGGAGGTGGAGGCATCTTCTTTACCTGTAAATGACATGATGCGAATGTTATATATGCATGTTTTTATGTATGAACAATATTTATCATATGATGTATGCTTGTCTGTTGTAGGTGTCATGTGCTTCATTTGTTGAAGAGCCTTCTCTCGTGCATGGTTGCCCCTATGACTTATCTTGTTAGGGATTCCATGGATGACTCCCTCAAAGTGACGACCATGGGTTCGTTGAATCAGATTCGAGTTCATAGCTCTGATTTGAGGAAAGTCCGGATGAATCGTTGATCCCGCGTTGTGTTGATGATGATCGCTTGAAAGCCATTTGTCTAAAGTGTTGAAGGTATATGACGTTTCATACCGTTTCGAAGAGGAGATGATGAATTTGATATTTCTTTGGTTCTAAGTTTTGCATAGATCACCCTTGCGGGTTTTCAATCTATCGAACCTTGTCTTAATTTTTGCCTGGACCGCCCTTTCAGGTTTTCAATCCAACAGACTTATTTTTTTCTCTTTTTTTATGTTTACTTGCGGCATTTTACCATTGGCATGCAAGCAATCAAAATAAACATATGCATAAAGATTCAGCAAAAATGAAAATTCATTAATGAACTTAACAGGGGTATAAATGTTTCAAATGATTTGACTCCTGCCATCAATTAGCCTTTTCAGGTTTTCTAACTAATGTTGTTCTCTTGATGTCCTAAGTTTTTCCCGAGTCGCCCTTTTCGGGTTTTCAACTCAGCGGACTACTCTTTTTGTGGGTTGAAAAGAAGCCTTAATTTTTGCTCAACTAACCGAGTATTAATTGACAGGCTGATTACAAATTTATTCTCTTTTTTTGTACTGCTTTTTAGAGATTTATTTCTTTCACCTATGCGTGATAGCAATTGTGTAAGATTTGGTTGATTTGGTAGATCAGCTCTCGTCCATGTCCATGACTTTTAGTTGTTATCTCGTTCAGCATTATTAGTCGATTGGTTGGTGCTTGTGTCGCTTTGCTGGCTTGCAGCATATGTGATGAGTCTTGATTATTGAACAATATAGCTCCTTTTTATCTTTAATATTGGCCTTTGTATGATCCTTTGGGGGAGATTCAATTTGACCTTTGCTTGATTGCCCCCCAAATGGCGGTGAGCCATGTGATGGAGTTGTCGACGTGTTTAACGATCTGTCTCCTTCTTTGTGATGTTGAGCCGGTTGTTTGGTTTTGTGAATGGTTGTGATGGAGTACGATTCATCTCCTTCTTTGTGATGTTTGTGAATGGTCGACATTTTGTCCTTATTCTAGCTCTGATCCTTGTGATCTTTGCATGCTTCGTTCTCTTGGTTGAGCAGTGGACATTTCATGCTTGGAGATCTTTCCATTTGATCTTCCGTCACTGATGATGAGGTAATTGCTATCACGCATTGTCTAAGTACATTTATTTATCTCTCACTTTCTCTCAAGAGTCAAATCATTTAAATTTTTGGGGAATCCATTTATACCCAAATTAATTTCATGAAATGATGTGTCACGTGTGCTA
>CATIWQ010007979.1:0-10934 GCA_949673415.1 Euphorbia schlechtendalii
TAACAATTTAAATTTGGAATTTTACGTTAAAATCTTCAATAATTTATAAAATTAAATTATAAAAAGTAAAAACAAAAGTCAAAATGTATAAATAAATTTAATTAATATTTTTGCACATACTAAGCCCGGTGATATTAACAACAAGTTTACGTGGGCCATCCTATAAAATACTTGAGCCAACCGGAAAACTGATATATGAAGCCCATTTTCGACTTCGTCTTCTTCCCGAAATCAAGTTCACTAGAGGCCAAAGTGCTCCCTGAACCCTAAACTGCAAACAACTTATACTCCTATCTCAAGGTGTTTCCCGGTGATCGGAGGGTCAATTGACCCTCCACGACCCCCCTTGGCGCTGCCCCTGTATGGTTGCTAGAGCAGCATGGTGTGGATCCCTTGTCTTAGCCCCTTGTTCATTTGGCTGCTACTTTAGTGACAAGGCATGTTCTTTGAAGGCTACTTGATTTTTTTTAATGGATTCTTCTTCATGGCAAGCTGCTGGTGCATATCCTTCCTGTGGATAGGATCACACTTCTTTACCCATGATAAATTGGCAAAGATTCTTTCAGGTCCACGCAATATTTGATAAATTTATACGTATAACACAAATATTTATCACAATAAAATTTTTTGATCAACCAAAATTTCAAAGCAACACTAGAAGAGAATCTAATTGTGAGAGTTGAAATTGAGAGACTAAAATATCATGCAGGAGGGCAATATTTTTATATAACAAAATCGCGAAATAGCTTGAATGAACTACAAAAACAAATCATGTATTTTTTTATGAGAAAATAACTCATTGATATCAAGGTCCACTAAAAATTCAAATAAGCAAGCCTGGGTCAAAAAGCAGACTCCACAGTCAAACTCACCTCGGCATAGTCGCGCGCTGAAACAACTTCAGCAAAGCAGCTAAATGCCCTCAGCGCTATCCACCGCGCTCGGGCTGAAATATCATCGGCTTGACCCTTGCTGATCCGGCGTACTCCTTCTCTTTCCTCTGTCGCATTAAATGCAACTCTGACTGGTATGGACGAACCATTTAATGCTCCGACGGTTGAAAAGACCCTCAAGCGACTTGCCACACGCGCGTAGCTTGCAGGCGGACCCCACAGATCATCATTACATGTATCCCTATAAATAGGGAGACGATTTCCCACTTTAGAGGTAACTGTTACTTCAACAACATACACTTATCACCCTTTTCAGATAGCTAACTTCAGCATCGAAGGACTTGTTTTGTAAGTTTCGGAGACTTCGAGGACAACAGACTTCACTCATGTTGATTGATAAATGGGACTATGCAATTAACAAATGCGAAACAAAAATTTGGTCACCAACCCTTAAGTAAACAATCACAATCACAACAATATCCAACACAAAGACCAATTTATCATCGAAAATGTCCAGAAACAATTTCAGAACTAATAGCATCACAATCTGATAGACCAATGAAGGAAAATATATAGTTGGGAGTGAGGTGTAGTTTGTGAACTTTCCTGAAAAAGCTGCCTACAATTGTGTTATGTTGTAGATGTCGTCTGTAATCTTCCTTGCAGGAATTTTGTTTTCTGGTTGAATCTTCTTAGAAGATTATGCAAAGCGTTACCAAATTCTGTAACAGAGAATAGCTCACAATTCATGTTTCACATCGTTTTGTTTATGCTCTGTAGTCCAAATTTGTAATAATCTGAATTGTTGGAATGTTTAATTATCACAAATTTCCAACGATCAAATGCTACTTCATTACCGCAAAGTGAACAAACTATTCCTTTTTATTGTTACAAATTACAAAAAAAAAAAACACTACTTACAACTGTAATGATAAAAAAAAAAACAAAACAAGAAATAAAAGAAAAAAAAGTGTAGAGACAGGAGAGAGGAACAGAGTAGAGTAAACTAGTAGTCCTCAGGAGCCAAAGGCTGGTGATGAGTGTGGTGAGTTGGCTCAGTTGGGATAACCATGTACTCATAAACCAGCGCAGCCAAAGCACCTCCAACCAGCGGACCAACCCAATAAATCCAATGATTATGCCATCTCCAACCCACAAGTGCCGGCCCAAAAGCTCTAGCTGGATTCATTGACGCCCCATCAAACGGACCCCCCACCGTTATATTCGCTCCAACTATAAATGCAATGGCTAAAGGAGCAATAATCCCCAAGCTTCCTCTTTTAGGGTCAATAGCTGTAGCATAAACTGTGTACACAAGCCCAAATGTCATTACTATCTCCATTATCACCGCATTCCCTTCTCCTACTCCAGATGACAAGTGGAATCCAACTGGCCTCTGCATAATGAAATTTGATCCATTAATTTATTTGTAACTGCATCGAACCCGACCCGAGAGGGGTTGCTTACCATTCCATTAGTGACAAGCCTGAGCAAGAGAGAAGCAACAATAGCGCCCAGAATCTGGGCGATCCAGTAAAAGAAAGCCCTGACAACTGAAATCCTTCCGCCAACCAAAGCACCGAATGTAACGGCGGGATTGACATGGCCGCCGGAGATGTTGATGCTGCTTGAAACTGCTGCGAACAGTGCCAGTGCGTGCGCGATTGCGATCATCACCAGCCCTGAAACCGGCGGTCCAGTGGTCTCCGCGTATGCTTTGTCTGCACCAATTATCAGCTTAAGTTAAAACACAAGATGGATTTGAAATAAAGAAACGGCAAAAAAGAAGAGTGATACCGAGAGCAAGGACGGAGCCTTCGCCGGCGAAAACGAAGATGAGAGTGGAAATGAATTCAGCTAAAGTGGCTCTGATGGAGTCGGGGTGAGTGGCATCTTCTGCCCTTCCAAATTCATATCCTCGAGGCATGATATCTTCAACTCTTAATTAGATGACTAAATTAAAGTGGCCGGGAAGAAGATATAGAAAGAAAGGCAATTGCATGTAGGAGAAGTGGAAGCAGTAGAGCCTAAATTAGCCAAAATAAAAGTACACTTGGGACTCTCCAATCAATTCTGGTTGACACGTGTACTGTGAGCTGGATTATTTTCTTTTCTCTTATCAACTTCATTAACCATCTCTATCTTCTTACGTTTCACTTGTTTATCTCTTTGCTAAGTTGCTTCTACTAACTCAAGTTTTAGATTCCTCATCTTTTCAATTTAATTTGTATTAATATATTCAAATGAAATCAATACTCCCGTTCTATTTTGTGAATTATGGTATGAAAAATTGATTTGTGTCGATCATGTGATATCTATATTGATGAAAATTTGATGAAATGTTGTAAATAAATGTAAATTTGGCAATATGTTTGGAAAATGATAATCAAATTAATCACATGTAATTATACTTTTAATTTGAAAATGTTCAAAATTGCATGAAAGAAAAGATTTCATAATGTTTTCTTTGCATCAATCTTCCTCATTTCGTTTTTTCTTTCTGTTGAAGAATATACTTATGTAAGTGGCGCAATGTTAATCACTAAAAGAATATCAAACTCATATTTGTGATGGATAACACTTTGCATATACTAGTAGCCGCAGCCAGCTGACAAAGGGAAAGGGATACGTAGGGCGCTATATGGTCGATTTTGTCAATTACAATCCATACAAAATTGAATCCATCATCATGCTAACAAACATCAAATTTAAAGAATTAATTTGACCACAACTCAATTTTCCTTCGTTTACGTTCTATTCGGTTTTTTATTGTTGTTATCTACAATTTCTTATAACTAAAAAAGAACTTATTTATTAAAATATTTTTTTAAATAAAAATATTTGTACCAAAAAATCCATCTACAAATTATAACTTAGTTGACAATGCAAATTGAGCATGAGAAGAGGTAAACAAAGTTCAAAATTCACTAACTACATTTGCAGGGAGGGTGAGGAGCCTTGCCGACTGTGAATGAACAGAGTTATTCATAAACAGTTTGATGTTCGGTTCGGTTAAAGTTCATTCAAACTCGGTTTGTTAATAAACGAGCTTAATCGTGAACAAAATTTACGTTCGTTGTAATAAATGAACACTTGAAAAATGTAATAATTGGCTGAAATACTCGTGAATAAGCTCGTTCAAAAATTCGTGAAGTAGAACGAATATTGTAAAATTATAGTTCCAATTCTTGTTTAAGGATAAGTTTGTTTATTTTTAAGTGCTTTGAAATTAATGTACCAAATTGTGAAATACACTGGATAACAAGTACTATATTTTCAACGATGAGCTTTTCGAAAATCATCTTCATATATTTTAATATCTTTCTTTTATATGGGTATAATAAAAAATTACTTTCAAATCTACCCATAGAGTTATTATAAGAAAACATTATCTACAAAATTATTTGATCAACTAAAAGTCATGTGTTTCTTTTCTCAACCTGTAGATTATTGACTTGAACATAAACAACGGTTGTTGGGAGAGAGATTGTGGCTATGTTCTTTTTGCTTTTTGCAAGAGAATATATAAAACAAAATTGGTTTCAAGATAAAGATGGGATGGTTACAGATATTCTTACTCTTGTTTTCATTATGTAATTTCTTAGTCATGCTACCAAATTCTGTTTGCAAACAATACTGTTATTGCAATTGATAATCATATATATGGCTGTTTACATTTGATGACTACACATGGCTCATTACAGTTTTAATTACCATAAATTTTCAATTTTGCAAACAATTCAAGAGCGAAAATAAATCAAACCAATTAAAAGTCATCTAGAGTGTTTGCAAGTTCAATCTGTCGTATTCTTGAGAACAACTGACTGATTCTGGGACGATTAGATGGCTCGAAATCAGTACACTCCAATGCTATCTCAGTAAGCTTCAACATCTGGTCATGTCCTTCTCTTGACCCTAACATCTCTACATCTAATATATCAGTAGACCAATCATTATCCACAACACTTTTAACCCAATCACTAAGATCTCCAACATTTTTATCTTCCTTTTCCTCTTCAGGATTCCTTCCAGTTATGATCTCCAGTAACACAATGCCAAAGCAATATACATCGGTTTTGTGAGTTAGTTTCTTCCCTTGAGAAAACTCGGGAGATCTCCCGATGGCTAACGTTTTTGAGAGTTTTTTGGAAGGCAAAAGAGGGAGAAAGCCATAGTTGGTGAGCTTTGAATGGTATGATTGAGCATCTTTGTAGATTAGTACATTAGACGACTTCAGATTCGCATTGGGTACTCTATGTTTCGGTAGGGATTTGTGAAGAAATGCGAGCCCTTTTGCTATATCTTTAATAATGCATAATCTTTCCCTCCAATTCAATGCTGCCCTTCCAACTCTTCTATTCCCTGCATTGCACAAATTTCACTTCCCAATTTTATTTTTGATATGTTAGAAATGTTAGGAATTATATAAGGCCCAATTCCTAACAAGAAATAGAGGGATAAAAGTAAAAGTGACCGTGAAGAAGGTCGAATAGGCTGCCATGGGGTACGTATTCGTAGATGAACAATTTTTCGTCTTTGGAGTAGTAAAAAGAGATGATGTTGGCTAAATTTTCATGCCTCAGCTTTCCAAGAAGTTGCATTTGCTGGGCGAATTCTTTCTTGGTCAATTCGTTCATGTTTGTAAGTCTCTTGACTGCAAAAACACCACTTAATTCAAGGATTGCCTTATAGGTTGTCCCATGTACTCCCTTGCCTAAAATTTCTGATGATGCCCTTAGTAAATCATCCAAGTCAAACATTTCTATATTCCTCTCAAAAAATTGTAGCTCCTCTGTTCTTTCTGATTCCTCCATTCTTTGGAAATTGTGCATTTTGGTCAATATAGCAGCTGTTGTGTTATTCCCTGTAGAAAATTTCACTCCGTTCATTTTCTAAAATAGGTAAATTTAATGTTGTTCATTTCACATATGAAACCATACCTGGAAGCGCTTCACTGTCTGTTTGTTTGGCCTGTCTGTTTTTGTAATAACAAAGGAAAAGAAGGGCAATTAGAAAAGGAAGCAAAACAGCTACAACCGCTATCAGAGTAATGATCCAAACCGGAATGTTCTTCTCATTGACCTGCTCAGGTGCCGGAGCAGAGTTAAAACTTGACATGCTTGTAGTTGTAATGGAAAACTACACAAAGCGACAGCTTTTGAGATTGACTTGGGGAGGTGATCGTGGTAGGATATTGGATTTAATATCTTTGTTTTAATGTACAAGTGATTTTGTTTTTTTAATTAATGTATTTTCAAATAATGGACTTTGCATTTTCTATTATTTTACATTACCTAACCATCTGCAAGTTGTGCCACACCATTTCAGACTTTCTTTTTTAATTTTTAGCTTGTTCTAATCTACATTATCCTATTTTTATTTAATTTTAATTTATGGGTAGCTTTATTTTTTCCCTTTTTGCATTAAACATTACTTAAATGTTTAGCTATTTTTATTACCTGATTATGTCTAAGTTATGCTAAGATTAAGTATTAATAATAGTGATAAAAACTATCAACTATAACAAACAATAGCAAGTAATCGAGGGGAAAAGAAGAACTTTTAAGTACTCTCATTTCTCCTCCACCATTTCCTAACCTATTATGATCTTTTTAGTTTTTGAATGTTTTGCTTTTTCCAGCTGCAGATTTGCTAGCACTACACAATTGTGATAGTTTTACTACTATGTTGAGCTCTTCCATTTCATGTCAAAAATACATATCAATCTTTTACACTTGATACCAAATCTCTCTTTTTTTTAAAAGACCGTTCTGAATCTGCAAAATTGGTTAGAGTTACGAAGTTTTTGGAGTTCTTATATTTATTGATATTTGATAATAGGAGATAGAGTTTGATGAAATATAGAATGTATAGTTGTTATTGTGTATCATTATTTTTTATGTTTTCCTTTTACTCGTAGTTTTTTCTTTACAAAGCATAATAACCAATATTATAATTATATTTTATATATAAATTGATTTTGTAATCAACTAATTTAATTTATACTTTATTAATATGTTCTTATTTCATATGGACATTCATGCATTTATTCATTTTTCTGTCTATTGCCGTTACTTTTTCCTTTTCAATCATTGACTCAATTTTTATATCGTTGAGCGAAACATAAAATTCCTATTGAATATGTATTTCAATTTCATAAATTATTTTATGTTAAATGAGTATGTAAAGCTATATAATCTCATTAATTATTTTATTTTTGTCATTTAATGAAATTAATATACTTTTATTATAAAATTTCATTCCTTTAAGGGTAAATAATTATAACTTCCCCATGTTTTGATAAAATACACTACTACCTCCCTATTTTATGAAAAATAATTATAACCTCCCTACATTTTACGATTTTCATACTATAATCTTCATGCATCTTTAATTATGTGTGTTTCTATCAAAATTCTTAACATAAAAAGTATTTGTTAGTGTATTTAGTTTTATTTTATTTGTATTATGAGGTTTGTAATAATAAAAAATACATTTTTGATAATTTGTAAGACATTTTTACAATTTTCAATGTATAAATTCATTGGATAAAATAAAAATAAATAACTTTTTCGAGTTATTTTAATCCATAACATATTAAAATATGATATTTATGACCAATTTTTATTTATAAACATACATTATGTTAAAAAATTTGATATAAAATGAAATAATATCTAACACAAGGAGGTTGTCGTATGAAAAAAATAAAACGTAGGGAAGCGTAAATTTTTTTTCAGAACACAAGCAGGTACTAGTATATTTATTCAAAAAACACAGGGAGATGATAATTGTTTACCCTTCCTTTAATATATGTTTTAAATCATCAATAGTATACGAAGTTTACCTTTACTATAACATGATGGTGCATGAATTTCTAAACTTGATATAAAAATACACAAACTTATATTTTTACTAACATAAAAAATCAAAATTACTGTTTACTCTAAAAATATAAATATAACCTCTCCTAAAATGGGTAAAATTTCTCCTACAACATTTAGTCTTCCACTAATGCCCTTGAAATTTCTTCGACTTTCTTTTCCTTGTTCGGTTTGCAGATGATCTGCTGCAAATTCCTTTGAAAAAACAGACACCGATCAATCATAATCACAGCAATTTCACTTTTTCATGATTTTTTTCTTTTGTTTATGTCTGCAATTAAAACATATAAGAACTTTGGTTTTTGCTACAGACTCATTTCCTTGATATATTGCTGCTCTTTTTAACCACAAAGTCCCACAAGAGGAGAAGAATCAACATAGTGAAGACTTTAAAGCTTTGAATTTGAACTTGGACTCAGCTTATGATTTTTCTGATATCCTATTTATTAGCTCGTAATCAACTCTATTTCAGCTTTAATGTAAAATTTGTAAATCCAGGTTGGTAAGTTGATATAAACCCACTTACCCACATCTTAAGGCATGAATGCAAAAGTCAGGGGTTATAATTTTTGCAATTGGTCGCTGCCATCCAGTTGTTCCTTTGGTTTTATGTTTAAACGAAAAGTCACTAACATGTTGCACATTTGTTAGGTTTGTGAAATAGTTGAAGAAAATGCATTGATGGCGAAGCAATCCAGTGGTGAAAGTGAACTTGAGTAGCTACTTCTAAATTATGAGATCATATACCTTTTGTGGAAAAGTCATGTCTTTTAATATGATTATACCTTTTTTATGAATTACTGTATATCCTAGCAAAATGATATGCAACTGAGGTGGTATTACAATTGACTCACTTGAAGTTTTGCAACTTGCTTATGTTTTCAACATTGTTTTTATTAAATCTCACAGGTTGAGGAGTTGATACATGAAGATTCCAGATATGATCGGTATCCTAAGCTAGTGAAGGGACATTCAAAAGTTGTTTGGGAATGGTGAGTCATTCCAGATAAAACTTTAAGATAGTTTGTTCTCTTTTGATTATGCTATATTGTTTAAAGCCATATTCTTTGAAAATTTCAGCAGTAGATTGTACCATTTGCTGGATGCTGTATAAGTTTACTTCCCACCCCCAGTTCACCATTAGCAACTGATGTTTAATTTTTCTGATTGGTTTTATTTGTCTTCAAAAATATCTCAACTCTCAACAGGTCCTCCATCCTTCCAAAATTATTTGTCTGCTTCATAAAATACATTAACTTGGTCTAGGCTCCTGTGTCAAGGAAAAATGTGTTTACATGAATATAGTTTTGTTTATTTTATATTTCAAACCTGCACTGGATCCCCTTGAAGTATATCTGATATAGATGGATAAACTGGAGAAATGTTATGCGAGAAACTAATTTTATGCATAAATAAGATATAAACAATAAATTAAGGGAAATTATGGTTCATGTCTCGGAAATTGTGTTTTACTTCTAGGCATAGATGGAAACTAGAATTTAATTAAATGAATCAAGGGAAAGTAAGGGAATGAATATGAGATTCTCATGCATGGCTGGGACTTGGGAAAGAAATTTAGGTTATAAATGCCCATCTTTAAAGTATACTTCATCTACTAATTTTAGTTTTATACTAATGTTTCATTATTTTAGCATTCCCAAAGTCTATGCGTTGGTACTCTGAAGTGAGTTTTCTATTTACTTCTTTTCTTTTGGTTTACTTACTTGTTCCGTAGCTTGTAAAAGTTTATTGCAAAAAGAATGTGTCCATCTATGTTACCTAGACTCGGGTACGGGTATCGGATACGGCTGTGGATCCTAGTGTCTGGTACGCTATTTTTATATTTTTAGGATACAGGGACTTTTTCATAATATTGGACACGACTACTGGGATATGGGAAAATCGTAAACAATGAAATTAAATTAAACTTGAAGTTGCATAATATGTTATTTGTTAATAGAAAATTAGTTTTTTTTTTGTAAATTTTAAACCATTTTATTCACTTTGTAGTAACTAGTGAGTAATAAAGATTTAAAGAGAAGAGGGAGATTTGAAAATGAAAATAAATGCTTTATCTATTGGATAAAGCTTTACTTAAAGCTTTTGAGATCTTCAAGAACTCCTTTACTCTTGTATATCAACTTTACAGCTGTAAAGTTTACTAATTTCCAGCAGTAAATTTTGAAATCCAAAATGAAAAACCTATCCCTGCAAACCAACGTCTTTCTCCTCCTCCATCATCCCTTCTATTTCACCGGAAAGAAATCCTCTGTCCCCAAATGGTGTTCCAATGCTTGTCCCCCCAATCAAAAAATGCCACGTGTCAACTTTTATTATATTTTAATTAAAAAAGTAGGAGATAGAAATTAATAATTATTGAAATATAATAAAAGTTGACATGTGTCAATTTTTGATTGGGGAGACAGGCATGGGGACACCATTTGAGGATAAAGGATTTTTTTCTCATTTCACCATCTCCATTGCTTCTGGTTTACCATACCCATGTTCATTCCGGTGTACCGGACACGTGTCCAACACCGATATCCGTACCGGACACCGGTGAGCCGCCAGAAATTGCAAGTTCGAGTAACATAGGTGTCCATATTATAGTTGCATCACAAAGTAGCAAGAATATTTTCATGTCTGATTTATTAACCATTTAATGTGATGTAGATCATGTTCAGTAGTCCAGTTTGTTGGATCATGGCCTTGCATGGAGATGGGCGTCTTGAGGTAATTATGATTACCAAGGTTTGTTTTCATATCTTTCTATAATATATTGTGTTCATATCAATCAAATTATAGAACCTCCATCCACTCTAAAGGAAATAGCATATGCGAATAAGAGAAATGGTATAATAACAAATAACACTCACCTTAAAGGGTATAATAAGTTAATAACTAATAACACTCACCTTAAGGCCCCGTGGCCCCTAAGGTCCATTAAGCTTAAAAACCCAGTAAACTCACTATGCAAGTTGAAAGTTATGATTGGGTACTTCACCTACGCAGTTATGCCACTAAGTCACTTAGGCGGTTATGTCACTATATCCTCAAACATCTATATATTCTCAACAAGGAATTAGGTACCTTTACTATCCAATTGCTATATTTCAGTTTACCGTGTTGCAAATTATCATGCTTGGATCACTTGACA
>CATIWQ010007980.1:0-20176 GCA_949673415.1 Euphorbia schlechtendalii
GGATTTTCAAGGAAGTGAGGACATTTAGCAATAATGTGCCTGATCGCAAGATTTTGACTATACTCATTCCGATAGGCTTAAATCCAGAAATGGTGCCAAAAACCTTGTTCCCTACTTTTCTACTGATAAGATGAAAGTTTAAAATATGAATAAGTGTTGTCAATACTGCTTATCAAATAGAAAAATGGTGACCACTGGAAGTATACAGTTTCGATGTTGTTTTAAAAGATATCGATCCCACAGGGAAGGAATTCAGTTCTAAAGACCAACTAGAGTTACGGAAGAAATGAAATAAGTTAATTTGTATTGGAGGGTTTGGATGATAGACTGATGAATAGATAGATGTATGAATAGACTAGAGAAAATGTAAAATATATAGATGTTTCCTAAGAACAAGTTTAGTAGAGAAAGACATGCAAAATCATCAAGAATATTGTATACACTAAATAATTTCAACAAATACTATTCTAGACACCCTAATATTCAATAATTCACCGCAGAGATACACATGAGATGACTTTTCTAAATCTAGAGTAAATGAATTATGACACTTATAAGAACTTGGATAACTATAATACTGTGGTTAGTACGAGTCGCTCTCACAAAGCCATATTTAGCAAGTTACCACTCCAAAAATGTTAGCTCAATAAACAATGTTATAATAACATATCCAGTGATTATACACAATCTTATTAATCTCGAAATCACTCTTAAAGTTAACTCGAAAGAATATAACTTGATTATTATAAATGACACAAGATAAAATACTCGTTATGACACATAGACATATTATAAATTTTGAAATAAAAAGTATAAGCAGAAAAAAAGGTAAAGTTGTAAGGTATGCAAGTGAAAGCTAAAGTTGATCAAACCATATCCACTCTTTAATGGGAGTCGTCAATTCCCGCAATTCCTACGTCTACTTTGAATTTGATCTCGACTCGTATAGAATCTCCACTAGGATGCTATTCTTTGTGAATATCGAATAAAAGAATGTTGAAGAATGAAAACTTTTATTTATAAGTGCTTTGCAATTACACTCATACAACAAATGCTCCAATTTGTGTAGAAATATAGTGTTCAAAATAAGAATCGAATCACTTATACATTTTCACTAAGACTTGAAAATAGCGAAATCTAGATATTTTCACTCTCTATCTATACACGCACACTATCTATTATCATGCACCATGCATCACATGTACCACACTATTGTGCCACACTATCCACGAAATTGGTTGAATTTGAACTCTATTTATAGAGTACAAAGGGTTGCGTCTATCCAAACGAAGAGTCATGTCCATTGGCGATGGTTTACATCACTTCAATATGATTAGATGCAAAGATTCATCCTCATCCACAATGGAAAGGCACCTTTTTATGATTGGTTAACTTCTAAAAGGTGTCTTTTCGATTAGCGGTTGATGGTGGTTGATCGTTATTATCTGGCGGTTGGTAGTTGAAAAGAGATAACCAATAACCATAACAAGTCGCGATCGTGAATCACATATCATGATCGTGAATAATGATTTGTAACTTTCTGCTTATGAAGAGTAATAAGTCATGACCATGAATGGGTGTCATGATCATAATTCTTCTTTGCAAATTTTTTGATCTTTGATAGCTTTGATCCTAAGCTAAATCCTTGTATTCCACTCATCTTTTTGCACCTTTTTCACTCTTTTTACATAAAATTCCATCTTTGATCATTTTACTCTCAAGATTTACCTAGTTTCTACACTTGTATAAAAAACAACTACATACCACGTGAAATATTTTATTTGAAGTATAAAATGAAACAAAACCATATCGTTTTATGATTGAAAATGTCATGATAATAATTGTAATAATACACTTATCAATTCTTGTTACAATTAAGTTAGAGCAACTCAGCACCACCGCCTCTTCACCAAAACCAATGGCTACTTCTTCTACGTCCAGGAAGAAGAACCTAGCTAAGTCAAAGGCTAAAGAAGTGCCTGTTGAGCCCCCAAGGCAAAGGAGGCAAATGAAAGTAAAGACTCGCACTCAGAGGGAAGTTGAGGAAAAATAGCAGGCTGAAGAGAAGGAAGATGCAACTGAGGGAGAAGAAACCCTACACCAAAGAAAGCATAAATTTTTTATCTTAGAAGAATCTGAGGAGCATGGTGAATCCAAGAAGTTATGGTGTTGTGTTTGAGATCAATGAAGTAATTACCAACGCAAAAGGCACTTAGCCTAAGCGATTTACCACCAACTGGCCATTGCAAAAGAATATGCAAGTGGTGAGAAATGACAAGGATATTAGAGAAACCCTAACACTTCATGAGGAAGAGTCTGATCTTCCTGATCCTAACATCCCCACACCTACATTCACTCCAGCTGAGGAACTTACTTTTTCCTTTGAGATACCTCAGGTTGATCCATCCTTGGATCAATCAGCTAACCACGAAGTACCTTTAAATCCTACTACTTCTGTAAATCCTAAACCCTCATCTCCTATAAAAATCCCAGTTTCTACTCATGTAGATACTAAATACCCTCTTCTTTAAATCTTCCACCTTCTAACATTGTAAATTCTCTTGTTATTATACCTTCTTATCTAGTAAATATATCTTCTCCAGTAAATATTCCTTCTTCTCCCACAAAAAGCCAAGACTCTTTCTCTTCAAATAATACTCAAACTCAAACCACTACTTCTTCTCTTCCCCAAACTCAAACACAAATCATACCTTCCCCTATAAAACATAAAACAATCCCTTCGATTTCAAATTTACAAATTCCTAAACTTACCCCTTCTTCAAACCTATCCTCAACAGCTCTAATCTCTCTAATTAGAGAAGTTCCTAATGCTGAGAACTCCGCTCAGCAAGGAAATGCAAGTGGTCCAAGTACTAAGGCAAATTTTATAACCCGTGAAGTACTTGAACCCAACAGCTGATAAGTGTATAATTACACTTATTATCTTGATATTTTTACTCATAGAACAATGTGGTTTAGAGTTATTTTATACTTCATATAAAAGATTTCACGTGGTATGTAGTTGTTTTTTATGCAAGCGTAGAAACTAGGTGAATCTTGGGAGTGAAATGATCAAAGATGGAATTCTATGCAAAAAGAGTGAAAAAGGTGCAAAAAGATGCATGGAATGAATGGAATTGGCTTAAGATCGAAGTTGTCAAAGATCGGTAAAGTTGCAAAGGAGAATCATGAAGAAAAGCATAAGACACGACCATGTCACAATCATGATTCCTACTCGCGATTGGCCAAATCACGCCCGTGACTATCTATCGCTACTTATCATTCTTCACACATAGTCAGTTACCAACTTACATTCATGATCACGACATGTTTTTCATGCTCGTGAAAATCGTGACGGGTTTGATAAGCGTTTCTCAACTTCCAATCGCAGGATAAGAATGATCAACTACCATCTACTATTAGGTGAAGAGACCCATTTTAGAGACAATGCAACCATGAAAAGGTGCCTATCCACTAAAGATAAGAATGAAATCTTGCATCCAATCACATTAAAGATGATGCAACCCTTCACCAATGGACATGACTATTCCTTTGGATAAACGCAACCTTTCAAACTCTATAAATAAAGGTTCAAATAAACCATTTCATGTAGATGGTGTAAGATGATATGTATAGCATGATACATGATAGATAGAGAGTGAAAGTTATATAGATTTTGCTAAGTTCAAAGTGTTACAAAGAAAAATGTATAAGTAATTCGATTCTTATTTCAATCACTAGATTTCTCAACAAATTCGAGCAATTGTTGTATGAGTGTAATTGCAAAGCACTTATCACTAAAAGTTTCTGTTCTTCAACATTCATTTGTTCAATATTCACAAGGAATAGCATCCTAACAGAGGTTCTATATGAGTCGAGACCGAATTCAAAGTAGATGCAGAAATTGCGGGAATTGACAACTCCCATTAAAGAGTGGATACAATTTGATCAACTTTAGCTTTCACTTGTACACCTTACAGCTTTAGTTTATTTTCTACTTATACTTTCTAATTTGAAGTTTATGATATGTCTATGTGTCATAACGAGTATTTCATCTTGCATCACTTATATTAATGAAGTTATATGCTTTCAAGTTAACTTTAAGAGTAGTTTTAGGATTAAAAAGATTGTGTATAATCACTGGATCTGTGATTTTAATGCTATTTAGTGAGCCAACATTTTTTGAGTGGTAACTTGCTAAATATGGCTATGTGAGAGCGACCCGTACTAAGCATAGTATTATAGTTATCCAGGTTTTTATAAGTGTTATAATTCGTTTACCCTAGATTTAGAAAAGTTCTTTCATGTGTTGCTTTGCGGTGAATTATAGGATATTTGGGCGTCTAGAACCAAGTTTGTTGAAGTTATCAAGTGCATTTAACATTCTTGATTATTTTGCATATTTTACTCCACAATACTTGTTCTTAGGGAATATCTATATGCTTTTCATCTTCTCTAATTTGTTCATGCATCTGTCAATTCATCAGTCTACCATTTGAAACCTTTAACTTATTTTATTTTCTTTTGTTCCATAACTCTAGTTGATCTTTAAAACCAAATTCCTTCCCTATGGGATCTATATCTTTTAAAACTACATCACAACTGTATACTTGCAGTTATTATCATTTTTCTATTTGATAAGCGGTACTAACAACACCTGTTCATATTTAGAACTTTTATATTATCAGTAGAAAAGTGGTGAACAAGTTTTTGGCAACGTTGCCGGGGAAGGCAAGTGCATTCTAGAGATCAAATTACCAGGGAAGGCAAGTGCATTTTGAAGATCAAATACTGGAAGAGTACAGTTCATTTTCTAACTATATCTATTTATTTCTTTCTTGAACTTTTTAATTTATCCTGAACTTTATCTATTTATTTCTTTCCTGAACTATATAATTTATCTATCCTAACTTGGATGTGAAAAGGAATATGAAATAATCATCTTGGAGGTGATAAATCATATTATTACATCTGAATCTTAAAAAATAGAAGATTTCCTTCTATTTTTCCTATTCATGTTCGCGAATCCATATCATGCTCGTGAATTCCTAGACAAAACTTTCTGTTTCTCAATTCTTGTAAGTCACAATCGTGAAAAATAGTCACGATCACGAGTTATGCGAAAATGGCTGCAGTTTAGCAGTTATTCGATGGTTATTCTTCCAAATTCTATAAGTTGATGCGTGAATTTACATCACTTTTCACTTCTGAAAATCTGAATTTCTTATCTTTTCAATCAACAATTTATTTTCAAATCTGAAACCATTCTTTTCTTTCAAATTCTTTCAATTTAATATGGTTCTAACAAGGAAATCCATTCTGGTTCCTCCCTTAAACCTTTAAGAATGGTTTGAGGCACCATTTCCAATCTACTCTCATGATGAAGGAGATCACTACGAGATGATCAAGAATGTTGAATTCAAGAGTTCCTACACTATTAATAGGAATAGTTTCATTAATCTTGGGGTATATGACAGAGCGATGCACTATCTCGGAGTTCTGAACTTCATCATTTATTTGAACATGTGCCTAGGAAATAGTGTTGAGAACTTTATGAAGATACTAGTAACGTTGGCATGGAAGAACGATAAAAAGGACTGCCTTGTTTATCATCATCAAGGAAAGGAGTACAAGTTGACGAGAAAGGCGCTTAACAAGTATATGAGATTTCCAATGGACTGCTACAACAAGATGCCTCCTGGATGGAATCCTCTACCAACATGGAACCGCTTGACCAGCCAAACTGAGTTCAAACAATTATCTACCTATAGCCGATAGATTCGTGATTCCTTGTTTGCTCGCCTTGCACTTTCGATATTTTCATTCTTGAAGAATTTTTTGTAATGGAAGCGATTTGGAATGGCACGCCTATTGATGTTTCAGGAATAATGATGGAGGCACTCATGTTTTCCTCCCAAAATCTCGAAGTAACAGAATATGGGTGTTGTACGATGGTGAATCTATTAAGACAAATTGGATGAAAGCCTTATTCCACTGATGTCTTTACTGATGAAGATGAGATTTTGGAATTGACCACAGATGTATTCTTCAAGTATGGATTTCTAGAAAAGTGCATAGGAGAAGATAGGATCACTCATGATTGGAAATCATGGGAGGAGAGAGTAGATGCCGATAGAAGAAAAGAAAGGGAAAAGGCAAGGGAAGAAGAGCATAAAGCAACCAACCTCCGGGGAAAGTTGAACGAACTTATAAAAGCGCAAATCTCGATTCATAAGAAAATTGACGAAATTCATACAATAATATTTGACGTTGAGTGAGATTTACGTGAATCTTATTATGAGATTGACCAGCTAACCAAATCAATCCCCTCCGAATGATTATCTACTTTCCATTTAGGTTTAGGATTTGTATAGTTTGTTTGTTATGTTTTGTTTGTTTGTTGTTTGTTTGCTTAGTTTCATTTTTTTCGTTTCTAGTTAAGTCTCTCACAATGAGGATATTGTGTTCTCTAGTGTGGGGGGCACTTGTATAAAATCCATAAATCCAAAAAAAATCAAATCAAATTAAAAAAAATTGAAGAATGAAAAATTTTCTTGATTTTGGGTTGTTTATACCTTATCCATACCTATAATATACTAAAATATGTTCCAAGGTTATTGTGAGTGTTAGGTATTACAAGTTCGATGTTGGTGTAAATTTTGAAGGGCACTTTAGTAGATTGGCACAACATTTAGCATTTAACAAGGATGAGTGGTGAGTAACATTCAATAGCAACATTCCAAGTGAGTTTCAATATATATTTCAATGCAACATGACTTAGTATAAGGTATATAGTTTTAGTTTAATGCTACCGATAAGTTTTGAAAGGAGTAATATCTAGTAGTGTTCTTACTATGAGCTTTATATGCTATTCTCGAGTACGTCCTATAAGTATTGAGTGTTTCTAAAGTGTAGGGAAACTATAGTGATAAGTGTATAGTTACACTTATTATCATGATATTTTCAATTATAAAATGATATGGTTTTGAGTCATTTTATACTTCATATAAAAGATTTCACATGATATGTAGTTGTTTTTTATGCAAGTGCAGAAACTAGGTGAATCTTGGGAGTGAAATGATCACATATAAAATTCTATGTAAAAAGAGTGAAAAAGGTGCAAAAAGATGTGTGGAACACAAGGAATTGGCTTAGGATCAAAGCTGTCAAAATTCGGCAAAGTTGTAAAGGAAAATCATGAAGAAAAGCACATATCACGATCATGACACCCATTCGAGGTTGCGACTTGTTACTATTCACGATTGATAAGTGTATAATTACACTTATTATCATTATAATTTTACACACTAAACACTATATTTTAAGTCATTTTTATATTTCATATAAAAGATTTCACGTGGTATGTAGTTGTTTTTTATGCAAATGCAGATACTAGTTAAATCTTGGAAGTAAAATGATCTAAAGTGAATTTTATGCAAAAAGAGTGAAAAAGGTACAAAAAGATGCATGGAACTCAAAGATTTGGCTTAGGATCGAAGCTGTCAAAGATAGGTGAAGTTGCAAGGAGAATTATGAAGAAAATGCATTTCACGGTCACGACAATTGTTCGCAGTCGCAACTTATTCTTCTTTAGAACAGAAGTCTACCAATCAAAGATTCACGGTCGCGACAAGTATATCACGGTCGCAACTTGGACGGTTTTCTTTTTTTATCTTCTTAACTACCAACCGCCAGATAAGCATGATCAACCGCCATCAACAGCCATCAACTACCAACAAAAAGACACTTATTAGAAGTCAACCAATCATGAAAAGGTGCCTATCCATTGTGGATTAAATCAAAGCTTCTCTACCAATCACAATGAAGAGATGCAATCTTTCACCAATGGACACAACCCTTTGTTTAGATAGGTGCAACCCTTCAAACTCTATAAATAGGGCTCCAAACCTTACAAATTTCATGCACCACCAGAGAGGAGAACATTAGAGTGTAATTATAGAGAAATATAGTGTGTTTATAGATAGAGAGTTTGCTACGTTCATAAGTGTTAGCGAGAAAATGTTTAAGTGATTCGAATCCTTGTTTCGATCACTAGATTTCCCAATATTCTCGAGCGATTATTGTATAAGTGTACTTGCAAATCACTTATCAATAAAAGTTTTCGTTCTTCAATATTCATTTGTTCGATATTCGCAAAGAATAGCATCCTAGTGGAAGTTCTGTACGGGCTGAGACCGAATTCAAAGCAGACGCAGGAATTGCGGGAATTGACGACTCCCATTAAAGAATGGATACGGTTTGATCAATTTTAGCTTTCTATTGCATACCTTACAACTTTGCTTTGCTTTCTACTTATACTTCCTATTTCAAAGTTTATGATATGTCTATGTGTCATAATACGAATTTCGTGTTAAGTCTTTTATGTTAATCAAGTTATATGCATTGGAGTTAATTTTAAGAGTAATTTCGGGGTTAACAATATCGTGTATAATCACTGGATCTGTGATATAACGCTGTTTAGTGAGCCAACATTTTTGGACTGGTAACTTGCTAAATATGGCTATTTGAGAGCGATCCGTACTAAGCATAGTATTGAATTTGTCCAGGTTTATATAATTGTCTTAATTCGTTTACACTAGGTTTAGAAAAGTCATTTCATGTGTTGTTATACGGCGAATAATTGAATATCTGGGTATTTAAAACCAGTCTGTTAGATTAGTTTAGTGAATCGTAACATCTTTGTTGAACTTGCATGCTTTCTCTGATATCCTTATTTCGTAGGGAAAATCTATATATTTAGGTTCTCTAATCTTTCTTACCTATATTCACTCATTTTTCATTCTAATCGTTCTTTTCTAACCTTTACTTTAATATGTTTTATTTTCTTTATTTTATCTCCCTTTTCGATCTTTAGAACTAGTCCTTCCCTGTGGGATCGATATTTTTTAAAACTACATCGCAATTGTATACTTGCAGTTATCATCATTTTTCTATTCGATAAGAGGTACTGACAACACCTATATTTTTTGTGAACAAGTTTTTGGCACCATTGATAAATAGCCGAATCTTGTGAACAAACTATTAAACTTATCAATAGAAAAGTGGTGAACATATCACGCTCCGACTTGTGACGGTTATTGGTCAACTCTTCTCAACTACCAACCACCAGATAAAAATGATCAACCACCACCAACTGTCAAATGAAAAGACACCTTTTGGAAGTAATCCAATCATGAAAAGGTGTCTATCCATTAAAGATGAGGATGAAACTTTGCATCCAATCACAATGAAGTGATACATCCCTTCGCCAATGGACATGACTCTTCGTTTGGATAGACGCAACCCTTCACACTCTATAAATAGGGTTCAAACCAACCATTTTCTGGGGGATGATAGTGACGTGCATGGTAGAGGGTGTGAGCACGAGATTTTGTACCAGCTCGCGCGTTCAATGATGATGGCTTTTCGGGATATTTATCCTTGAATCACACGACATTCGACCGTCCGATGATCTTCAAATGGGAGTTCTTCTTGTAATAAAAAAAACAAATATTTCGGGCCCTAAATAAATATTTAGGATCGTAAAAAAATATTTAAAATCCTTATGTGAAAACTTAAAGGCTTAAAATATTTTAAGGACCTAAATAAAGTTTAAGAGTTTAGAATAATTTAATTAAATTATTTTTTTATAAGAATATGTATATAAAAGGGAAAAAATAAAAAAAGGAAAAAGGAAATAAAAAGAAAAGGAATAAAAAAAAGAAAGGAAATAAAAGAAATGGAAAAGATATAATAAAAAAGGAAACAAATAAATGTAGATGGGAAATAAAAATGGTACTTGAATAGTACCACAATATGGTCCAAATACATAATGAAAAAAAAGAAATAATATCATTTAATAATACCATTTAAATGGTACAAGAAAAATTTCATCTATAAATAGGGGAAATTTTCCGTGGAAAAGGGGACCAAAAAAGGGGGCCAGAAAATTTACAGACAGAAAAAAAATATAGCTTTTAGAACTGCTTCCAAAAACTAAGATGAATATTTTTGGACTTGCACAACATTTTTTTCTACCTAAACTAAAGAACGAGGAGGATTTTTAACGGCCGATCGGATATCTTCGAAATGGATTCATTCCGTTAGGGTAAGCCTCTGAGTTCCTATGCAATTTCCGTGATTTCGGTGTTCTTCTTCTTATTATTTTACTTCTGAACTTAGGATCTTCATCTTTTTCATTTTTTTTATTTTATGAAAATGTTGTAATCCTTCTTCATCTATTTTTCTTTATTAAAAAGAGATGTATGTTAGAACACCCCCACGAAGGGAATAAAACATATTCATGGATAACAGCCCTCACCAATTTATCATGCGAGCAATTTCATTAATTAAAATGAGCAACCAATGTGCTAATAAAACAAACTGTTCTATTTAAATAACAAACAATTTATCGCGATTGATTTTTTTAGGCCACACGGGCCTCGCCAAATTCAAAATCGAACATATATGCGATATCCCCTGCGCTAACCTTTGTGGATGCAGGTAGATTAGGATTAGATGTATGTTTTGGATTTTATTTTTCCTTCGGGTATTACAAATTTTTTTTGAGGAAATGTAATTAATAGGGTAGTGGGCGGTTGCATCCCTCGATTTTTGAAAGCCTTGTAATTTTTATTTTTCGCATTTATTTTCCGTAGTTACTTACTACTTTATGGATGGTTTATTATTTCGCTTTGTGGATGGTTTATTATATTGCAATACGTGAATCATGCATGTAAAGTTTAAAAATGACCTAAGTTCGAACATGCGCAATTAAGAAAATACGGTTTTCTATCGATGTAATATAATGTGATCCAATGAGAAATAAGCAGCTTATCGTGAACCCGAATCTCTGTGTCTTAGTGGGCCGTCCCCCAGACGTTAAGCCTCACAGGACTCTAATTCTTGGAAAGAGCTAATCCAGGTGGCGAATACACACTAAGAGACGGCGGATTTGAGTTTGACCAAATCTAACAAATGTTTTCACCTTTTTCTCTTTCAACCTTTTTCCCGGGTCCCCAACCCGGTGCCTTTCTTTTTAAAACACCCCGGTGGACCGCGCCTCTCATCTTCCGCGCTCTCTCGGCCCACCGCTTCATGTCGCCCGCTCACAGAGAGCATAATAGATGATATCCATGATACACATTAGAGAGTAAAAGTTATCGCTAGTTAAAACTGTTAGTGAGAAAAATGTTTAAATGATTCGATTCTTGTTTTGATCACTAGATTTTTCTACATATTCTAGCGATTGTTGTATGAGTGTAATTGCAAAGCACTTATCAATAAAAGTTTCTGTTCTTCAACATTCATTTGTTTGATATTCATAAAGAATAGCATCCTAGCGGAGGTTCTGTACGAGTCGAGAACGAATTCAAAGTAGACGCAGGAATTGCGGGAATTGACGACTCTGATATAGTTTGATCAACTTTATCTTTCACTTGCACACCTTACAACTTTACTTTATTTTCTAGTTATACTTTATATTTCGAAGTTTATGATATGTTTATGTGTCATAACGAGTATTTCATCTTGTGTCATTTTTATTAATCAAGTTATATGCTTTCGAGTTAACTTTAAGAGTAGTTTCGGGGATAACGAGATTGTGTATAATCACTGGATCTGTGATTATAACGTTGTTTAGTGAGCCAACATTTTAGGAGTGGTAACTTGCTAAATATGGCTATGTGAGAGTGACCCGTACTAAGCATAGTATTATTGTTATCCAGGTTTTTATAAGTGTCATAATTCGTTTACCCTAGATTTAGAAAAGTTATTTCATGCATTGCTCTGTGGTGAATTATTGAATATTTAGGTATCCAGCACCAAGTTTGTTGAAGTTATCTAGTGTTTAAAACAACGTTGATTACTTTGTATGTTTTTCTCTACTATACTTGTTCTTAGGGAATATCTATATAGTTTAAATCTTCTCTAATCTGTTCATGCATCTGTCTATTATCCAAACCTTACAAATTATCTTATTTCTTTTGTTTTGTAACTCTAGTTGGTCCTTCGAATCGAATTCCTTCCTTGTGGGATCGATATCTTTTAAAACTACATCGCAACTGTATACTTGCAGTGGTTATCATTTTTCTATTTGATAAGCAGTACTGACAATGCCTATTCATATTTAAAACTTTTATCTTATCAGTAGAAAAGTAGTGAACAAGGTTTTTGGCACCATTACCGAGTATAAGCCTTTCGAAATGAGTATAACTAGAAAATTTGCGAACAAATTTTTTGGTGCCATTGCTGGGGAAGGCAAGTGCGTTCTAGAAATCAAATTGCCGGAGAATGGCAATTATATTTATATTATATGTCAATTAGATTTATTTTTATTTTTGGTTTAAAGTATTTATATTTTGTTATTAACATATTTTTCTTGCTTATTCATTGAGTTTTTTTCTAGCGTCTGCATGCCAAGTATGCGTAGTTCGGGAGAAAGTTTGGCACCTTTCAAATCAGAAATAAAATGATTTGGTAGGATAAGAAAATGGAAAAATAAGAGACAAAGAAGAAGGATGGCTGATAAAGAACAACCACAAAATGATCAACCTCAACCAATGCTCATGGATTATGTCATTCCGACCATCAATGGTAATAATGGGAATTACTAGACCACCAATTAATGCAAATCAATTTGAAATCAAGCCAGCATTGCTTCAAAAGATCAGCAATAATGTACAACATTATGGTCAACCCAATGAAAATCTGAATGCTCACATTGCAAACTTTCTAGAAGTCTATGATACTTTCAATATGTACAATGTTCCTGATGAAGCAATTAAACTTTGCTTATATCCATTTACGCTCCATGATAAAGTGAAAGTTTGGTTGAATTCATTACCCCCAAATTCAATCACCACTTGGAATCAATTAGCCCAAGCCTTTCTAACTAAATACTTTCCTTTAGCCAAAATTGCAAGACTCAACACAGAAATCACTTCCTTTACTCAAAAGGATAGTGAATCCTTGTACGAAGCCTGGGAACGTTATAAGTGATAAGTGTATAATTATACTTATTATCATGATAATTTTACACATTAAACACTATAGTTTAAGTCATTTTTATATTTCATATAAAAGATTTCACGTGGTATGTAGTTGTTTTTTATGCAAATGCAGGTACTAGGTAAATCTTTGAAGTAAAATGATTAAATTTGGAAATCTATGGAAAAAGAGTGAAAAAGGTGCAATAAGATGCATGGAACTTAAGGAATTAGCAAAGGATCGAAGATGTCAAAGATCACTAGAAATCGCAAAGAGGAATCATGTGAAAAAGGCATGTCATGATTGTGATACACATATCACGGTCATGACTTGTTAACTTTCACAACAGAAAGTTGCCAACCAAGTATTCACAGTCACGACAATCATTCGCGGTTGAGACCTTGATGATTTTTTTATCAACTCTTCTCTTCTTTCAATTTCCAGATAAGAGCCATCAACCGCCATCAACTACCAAATGAAATGAAACCTTTTGGAAGTTAACAGATCATGAAAAGGTTCCTTTCCATTGTGGATAAGATCAAACCAATTCAGCCAATCACAATGAAGCGGTGTAATTCTTCGCCAATGGACACGACTCTTCTTTTAGATAGATGCAACCCTTCGTACTCTTTAAATAGGGCTCCAAACTCACCAATTTCATGGGCATAATGTGGTGGATTATGTGGTGTGGCATGAGTGATAGATAGAGACTAAAAATATCTAGATTTCGCTACGTTTATAAGTGTTAGCGAGAAAATGTATAAGTGATTCGAACCTTATTTCGATCACTAGATTTCTCTACATATTTGAGCGATTTTTGTATGTGTAATTGCAAATCACTTATCAATAAAAGTTTTTGTTCTTAAATATTCGTTTATTCGATGTTCATAATGAATAGCATCCTAGCAGAGGTTCTGTAAAAGTCGAGACCGAAGTAAAAGCAGATGCAGGAATTATAGGAATTGATGAATTATAGTTTGATCAACTTTAGCTTTCACTTTCATACCTTACAACATTCTTTTGCTTTCTACTTATACTTTCTATTTCGAAGTTTATGATATGTTTATGTGTCATAATGTGTATTTCGTGTTGAGTCTTTTATATTAATCAAGTTATATGATTTTAGTTAACTTTAAGAGTAGTTTCGAGGTTAACGAGATTGTGTATAATCAATGGATCTATGATTATAACGTTGTTTAGTGAACCAACATTTTTAGAATGGTAACTTGCTAAATATGACTATGTGAGAGAGAGACACGTACTAAGCTTAGTAATATTGTTATCCAGGTTTATATAATCATCTTAATTCTTTTGCAATAGATTTAGAAAAGTCATTTCATGTGTTGCTCTGCGGTGAATAATTGAATATCTAAGTGTCTAGAACCGAATCTGTTAAATTAATCTAGTGTGCATAGTATCTTTGATGATTTTGCATGTTTCTTTGCTATACTTATTCATAGGGAATATCTATATACTTTTTATCTTCTCTAATCTTTCATACATTTGTCTATCCATCCATCATTCCAATCCTCCAAAATAAATTACATTATTTTCTTTCATTCCATTCCTCTTGTTGATCTTTAGAACTGGTTTCTTCCCTGTGGGATCGATATCTTTTAAAACTAAATCGTAACTTATACTTACAGTGGTCACCATTTTTCTATTTAGATAAGCGGTATTGACAATACATGTTCATATTTTGAACTCTTATCTTATCGGTAGGAAAGTGGGAGACAAGGTTTTTTACTTCATTATTAAGTAAAAAAATCCTACGAGTTATTAGAGTTGAAACCTTGCGAACATAGGGTACTTAGCAAGCTATTGTAGATAAATTGTGCTAGCAAAGCTGAGTAGTTTATACATTTTTAGACCTCTCTTAACGTCTCTTAACTCAGCAACTATCTAAAACTTGAACCTGGTTAAAACATTTTTAAAACCCAAAAAGTAACCTAGAACTGGATTCACACCCTCTACGATTGTATTAAAGCCGTTTAAGGTCCAACATTATTTTTCCCCTTATAGGTGATCTTCAGTTTCCTCTAGATGTCCTACACTGTCTCACTTCCAGATGCGTTGTTCAACTGTGTAAGATCTAGCACACAATGTAAGTAATTGATGGCTACCGCATTCTGTTTGAGAAGCCTCAAGTTAGCATAACCTCAGTCTTCTAGATCAGTTGGAACACCTTCCCCATTTTGCACTATAGTGGGATTCTGGAACATATTTCTATTGCTAACTATGCATGCATGCTTTGTACTAGAATGAATTTTTTCATGTGATTTATCCAAAATGTGTAGTGACGGCCATCAAAATATTAGAGGTCTGGTTACAGAAATTCCTTCTTTAAGGAGTGTCGTTTGTTTAGAGCTGGAACTATAATTATTAGAAGCCATTCGGATCATTTACTCTTAGACAGTGAGTCTAGAAGTTGAGCACTTGCTCTGATGTCACTTGCTGGTCGCTTTAGCTTTAATAATTGTACAAAGGGGGTGAATGCATAATTACTTGGTTCTTTATAGTTTTTAAAAAATTTAATCTAAGTTGTTTTTAGATGCGTGCTGAGTGACTTATGGTGAGGGCACTTTGGTTTAAAAACTGTAAACTACTTAACTTCGCTGACTTAGCCTGCAAACTATGTTGAGTAATCTTACTCAGCTCAGGTTTGGTTTCAAGAAGTTTATATGAAAATGAGAGATGATGTATTGAGCTAAAACACTTATAAAGATAATTAGAGAGTTAAGGAAAGAGTACACCTCAGATTTATCCTAGTTTGGCCACGAGCCTACCTCCAGTCCCCGGATTCCTTCTCGAACTTTAATCCACTAGTGATGTCTTTCCTTCAATATGTGGAGAAGCCTTTATAGTGGGTAGATAACTTACAGAAAGTACCCTCCTTTCTATATACCACTCTATACTCAATTTTAAGTACCGTTCCTAAAACTTACTCACACAAATTTAAAATTGAAAGTTTAGGATTGAAGGATTTCAACTTTTAGAAAGAGTTGAATCCTTTTACAACGTTTTAAGCTTAGCTATGACTCTAAGCTGATCTGATTCTCTCATGCAAATAGATTGAAAACTGAGTGTTTGCTTTTGATTGCTTGAAATGGAATCTCTGAACATTGGGATTGCTTGAACTATAATTTTAGCTCTTAAAAAACTTGAGGTGATTCACCCAGTTTGAACTTCTGCTTCAGTCTTCTATTTAGAGTTGTAGAAGTTGGAAGTAGCCGTTGCAAACTTCTCATCTTGCCTTATTCTTTAAAATCTCTTCTTTTCATAGCTTTCAAATCTATCCATTTGAAACAGTATCTAGGATTTTTGGAGACAGGGATTTCGAATGTTGAAGTGCGAGATTAAACCTTTAATCTTTGATGCATCAAAAACTCATTTCTTCAAGCAAATCATACTAAGAGAGGAGCGTGTGAGATTTAACGTGGAAGATTGCAATTGGTTGAGTTGCTGATGTTGTAGAGTTGCGCGGAGATACTGAAAATGGTGCATGCTAGAAGATGCCTTTTTATATTGGATGCTTGTGAGGAATCTCCAACATTCCGTACTGACACCTTTTGGATGTGAGGATTACAGGAATATCTATCTTCACAAATAATGTTAATAACACAAGTGTCACAATATTATAAGTGTCTCATTTATACTCAGTATTTTACCAAGTACAAGGTACTTAGTACACACTGAGTTATATCGCATAAACTATAGAGTACTCAGGACATAGCTTTTCCTACTCTAAGTCACAACTTAATTAGAACTCAATAAAAATGTGTTATTTTCTTTCAAACAAACTCAAGTAAAACTTACCTAATTAAGAATCAACTTAGTATCTAATTAATATCACTATCCTAATCAATTTGTTATTTTTAAAAAGTTTAAGTATTATGAAGTACTATTAACTTGGGTTAGTAGTTGGGATCGTATTTATCCTTTACTTTTGATATTTATTTTTTTATTTTGTTAAAAAAAGTAAAAAAATAGTGAAAAAGTAACAAAAAATAAATTTTTTTTCTTATTCTATTTATTAACATGAAATTCGAGAATGAATTTTATTCAACTTGTGGAGAATGATGCATGATGAAGGTATGATACGGAAAGAGATGAAGCTATATCGAGTTCATATAAGCTGTTTGGTCGGAAAGCTCTAATTTGGAAATTTCAGGAGTGTTTTTTAGGTGGAAACAGGCTAGTAACGTAACTTATGGTTTTACCATGAGTCCCACCCTTATTTGGCTAAACTTAGATGTTTAGTGCCTAAAATCTGGGATTGATGATAATTCCGAAAATTTAATATTGTTTTCCTTATTTTGTTATTTTATTTTAGGTAGTTTAGTTTAATTAGTATTTGATTTTTAATAATCTTTAGTATTTTTGTTAGATATTAAATTTATTCTTATTATGAGTTTATTTTTATTGCTTTCAAAATAAGTTCCTATAAAAGGCATGGATGTACTAGATTTATGTAAATTTTTTAATGATGAAATTTGAATAAGAAATATGTTTCTTATTTTTTTGGTTTTTAGATGAGTCGATTTTTGTTGATGTTACGATGTCAACAAATTTCGATAACACTAGTGTTCCTCCATCTAGCATATGATCAACAGATTTTAGTGTAAGAATATGGTGTTCCGGTATGCTATGGTATCAACGAGTTTCGATATTATTACTTTCTAGTATCTTACTTGATCGATGAGATCTAAAATCTATCCACACGTTCCTTTCACCACATCAGTTGGTATCAGAGCCTAAAGTACCCTAAGACAACGAATGAGGTATAGTGTTGCTAAGATAGCCAAGGTTGAGGGATCGACCACCACATTATTGCATCAGTTTTGATCGTATTTATCCTTTACTTTTAATATATAATTTTTATTTTGTTAAAAAAGTGAAAAAAATAACAAAAAAAATAATTTTTTTTCTTATTCTATTTATTAACATGAAATTTGAGGATCAATTTTATTCAACCCAGGGAGAATGATGCTTAATGAAGGAATAATACAAAAAGAGATGAAGTTGTATCAAGTTTGTATACGCTGTTTGGTCAGAAAGCTTTGATTTGTAAGTTTCAGGAGTGTTTATAGGTGGAAATGTGCTAGTAAACATACTTATGGTTATACTATGAGCCCCACCCTAATTTGGTCAAAATCGGATGTTTAGTCCCTAAAATTCGAGATTGATGATAAGAAGGTATCTTTGATCGCAACCAGATCATGTGATAGGGCTATGGCTTGGTGGTAATAGCTCAAAACCACTAGGTTACGGATGGGGATATATAAGATTTTCATGTAGGAAAAGATGAAGAAATAATGAAGAAGATGAAGATTTTCAACGCTTGATTTATTAAAAGCTATAGAATCTATGATAGGGAAATCGATCTATTAATTATTACACCATCGAGTTTTATCAACTGGTGGCTAAGAATGATCTTTGTGAGACAGAGGATCAATTGGTTTTGAGGTTTATTTGGGGATTGCGAGAAAACCTGTGTGATTCTATCAATGATTTTGATCCTCACACAATTTTAGTAGTGCACCAGCGAGCTTTGAGAATGGACCGGCATATTCGTGTCCTAACAAAATTATTTTAAGGGAGGAGGTAGTGTTGTGTTGAGTGGCAGTAGTAATAGTGTTGCAGGTGGTGTAGCAACAATTAATTGGGCTAACCCACTTTGTTAACCCAATGGGAGCCAAGGGTCCCAACACCTTTAGGTACTATGCTTGTAGAGAGACGGGTCGTAGATCATTTCAATGTAAGGTAGTAGGGAAATGAGTAATGATCATGAAAGTTGGATTATCTAAAGAGGGTGTTGAAATGGAAGAGAGTATGCATAACAAAGAGGTGGATGAGGAGATGGTACAAGATTGAGATGTGATATTTGTGCTAGTGGTGAGAAGGTCTTGTTTGGCACCATGAGCGGAGGATGAATCGTGGTTGAGGAATTATATATTCCAATCCACTTGCACCATGAAGGGGAAGGTTTGTCAATTTATGATTGATTCTAGAAGTTGTGAGAATATCATTTCCTCTAAAGCATTCTGAAAACTTGAGCTACCCATGGAGAAGCATCCATCTCCATTTCTAGGTGGCTCCCACTCCACAATGGCCTTGATCTTCGTAAGAACCATGCGAATCTTCCCGCCACCGATAATGTGCCCCAAGAAAGATGCTTCTCTTAATCTGTACGAGCACTTTTTCTTCTTAACGTAGAGCTGGTTCTCTCTTAAAATGTGAAGGACAACCTTGAATGCTCCTTATGCTCGTTCATGGTGTTACTATAGATGACTATGTCATCTAAGTACACAACTATGAACTTATCGATAAAATTCACCAAAACTCGTTACATTAAGGTGCAAAAAGTTGCAAGAGCATTCTGTGAGCGGGCGACATGGAGCGTTTGGCTGAGAGCGCGCGGGTTTCATAGGCGCGGTCCACCGGGGTGTTTTGAAAACAGATGAAGGAAAAGCACCGGGTCTGGAACCCGGGGAAAAAGGTTAAAAAGAGAGAAAGGTGAAAACGTTTAAGATCGGTTCGGACCCGAATCCGCCGTCTCTCAGTGTGGAGTCGCCACCTGGATTAGCTCTTTCCAGGAATTAGAGTCCTGTGAGGCTTAACGTCCGGGGGATGGCCCACCAAGACACAGAGATTTGGGTACGGGATAAGTTGCTTATTTCTTAAATGATCACAATATATTACATCTACAGAAAACCATTTTCTTTTAATTGTGCATATTCGCACTTAGGTCGTTTTTGGAGTTAAATGCATGGTTTACGTATTGCGAAATAATAAATCATTCACCAAGAAGAAAAATAAACCATCCACAAAACAGTAATTAAATGCGGAAAGTAAAAGCGAAAAAAAATGAAAGTTACAAGGCTTTCAAAAATCGGGGGATGCAACCACCCACTACCCTATTAATTACATTTTCCGTAAAATATGTACAATACCCGAAGGAAAAAATAAAAGCCTAAACATACATCTAACCTGCATCCACAAAGGTTAGCACAGGGGATATATCACATATGTTCGATTTGATTTTGGTGAGGCCCGTGTGGCCTAATTAAAACATCGGCAATTTAAAGTTGTTAATTTAAATAAAAATAGTTCATTTTTATTTACACGTATGTTGGTCAATTTTATTAGTGAAAATGATCGCATGGCAAAATGTGAGGTCTGTTATCCG
>CATIWQ010007981.1:0-11432 GCA_949673415.1 Euphorbia schlechtendalii
TTTAATAACTTGTTCATAAGATTTTGGATTTAAAGTACAGGTGTTGTCAATACCACTTATCAAATAGAAAAATGATGATAACTGCAAGTATACAGTTGCGATGTAGTTTTAAAAGATATCGAACCCACAAGGAAGGAACCAGTTCTAAAGACTAACAAGAGTAACGGAACAAAGAAAATAAAATAAATGATTTTATTGTTTATTGGGTAGGTTGGGATATGATGGTATTAAAGTAGAAGAAATCAGTATAGATTATCCCCATGAACAAGTATAGCAAAGAAAACATGCAAAATCAAGAAAGATATTACGTACACTAGACTAATTTAACAAATTTGGTTCTAGATATTCAAATATTAAATTATTCACCGCAGAGCAACACATGAAATGACTTTTCTAAATCTAGTGCAAATGAATTAAGATGATTATATAAACCTGGATAACAATACTACTATGCTTAGTATGGGTCGCTCTCACATAGCCATATATAGTAAGTTCCCTTTCCAAAAATGTTGGCTCACTAAACAGCGTTATAATCACAGATCCAATGATTATACACAATCTAGTTAACCCCAAAACAAGTCTTAAAGTTAACTCAAAAGCATATAACTTAATTAATATAAAAGACTCCACACAAAATACACATTATGATACATAGACGTATCATAAAGTTTGAAATAGAAAGTATAAATAGAAAACAAAGAAGATTTGTAAGGTATGCAAGTGAAAGCTAAAGTTGATTAAACCGTATCCACTCTTCAATGGGAGTCGTCAATTCTCGCAATTCTTACGTCTACTTTGAATTCAGTCTCGACTCATACAGAACCTCCACTAGGATACTATTCTTTGTGAATATCGAATAAACGAATATTGAAGAATGAAAACTTGTATTGATAAGTGATTTGAAATTACACTTATACAACAATCTCTCAAATGTGTAGAGAAATCTAGTGGTCGAAATAAGGTTTGAATCACTTATACATTTTCTCGCTTACTTAGAACGAAATGAAATCTACATGATTTTTCTCTCTATCTTTACATACACGTAAACACACATATATACCCTCTATGTCACATTAAGTGCCCACACAACATATATTCCATGAAAATGGTTGAGTTTAGAGCCCTATTTATAGAGTATGAAGGGTTGCGTCTATCCAAACAAAGAGTTGTGTCCATTGGTGAAAGATTTCATCACTTCATTGTGATTAGTTGAATTGGGTTGATCTTATCCACAATTGAAAGGCACCTTTTCATGATTGATTGACTTCTAAAAGGTGTCTTATCGTTTTGTAGTTGATGGTGGTTGATTGTTTTTATCTGGCTATTGAAAGAAAAGAAGAGTTGACCAAAAAACTGTCAGGGTCACGACCATGAATGATTGTCACGACCGTGAATACTTGGTTGGCCACTTTCTGTTGTGAAATTTAACAAGTCACGATCATGACATGCCTTTTTCACATGATACCTCTTTGTGATTTCTACCGATATTTAAAATCTTCGATCCTTTGCCACTTCCTTAAGTTCCACGCATGTTTTTGTACATTTTTCACTCTTTTTGCATAGATTTCCATTTTTAATCATTTTACTTCCAAGATTTACCTAGTACCTGCATTTTCATAAAAACCAACTACATATCACGTGAAATCATTTTTATGAAGTATAAAAATGACTTAAACTATAGTGTTTAATGTGTAAAATTATCATGATAATAAGTGAAATTATACACTTATCACCCATACGTTAACAACCCATGATCTTTTCAACTCATGGGGCAATCGCACAGGCCCCACTCCGAATAACCTGTGTTCGTTTGTGGCCCACTCACAATGGGAAAAAAATCCATTACTATGCTCCATGTAATTTTTTCCTATTTTCTCTTCATTCCCTTTAATTATTAATTCGGTCCAACCAATTAATAATTCTTCTAATGAATTCGACAACTAGATATTCTTGGCATAGACCCAGTCTATAGGCTCTTTACTTAGTCTGATACAGACCCAAAGTGTGTGACCTCATAGGATCCTAAAGTATTGAGCCACTAGAGGTTAACCTAAACTTACCTTCCCATCCGAGAACCTTTAGGCTCAATGTTCCAGACCAATATGGAAACCGATAACTCTAGATAATCAAATGGGCTTTTTAGTAAAGGTGTATGATCCCCAATATTTGGAACATCACGTGCTTATTATTTGATCCAATTTTGCAGTAGTAACCAATACAATACATTCCTTCCATTAGGTTAAGTACTATATAGTTTATTGAGCTCGGATTAAGTGTTAACTCTTGTAATAGCCGTAGCTATCTTGGAATCATAACTTGTTCACGAAGAACACCACTCAGCCATTATTTATTAAGATTGACTAGACACTCATTCTATGAATCTTATACTTTGATTAGAGGTTTATGAGTGTTTTACTTCAATAAGGGGCCATAAGTTACATCTCCCATTATATCACTATATTAGGAGCGATGGATCCCATATTGACTACTCAGCTTACCAACATGTGATCATCACTATACCTAACTAAGTAATAGAAATGCAGAGACTTAAGCCCAATGGAATGGGTGTCCTATGGTGCGTGTGAACCGTGTTTAAAAGGGAAGATGACTAAGAAACCTTTCAAAGGAAAGGGATAGCATGCCACAAGTACTTTGGAAACAATACATTCCAATGTGTGTGGTCAAATGAGTTTTAAGACACATGAAGGTTTCGTCTACTTCATAACTTTTATGGATGATCACTCGCTATATGGTTATTTATACCTTATGAGGACGAGTCTAAAAATTTTGAGAAATTCGAAGAGTTTAAAACTGAAGTAGAGAATAGCATGGGAAAAGTATCAAGACCCTTCCATCTGATCGAGGTGGTAAATACTTAATCCAAGAGTTTCAGGATTATCTAAGGGATAATGGTATTTTATCCTAATGGACTCCTCCTTATACACCCCAACACAATGGAGTGTTAGAAAGGAGGAATCGTACCCTACTCGATATGGTTTGGTCCATCATGAGCCAAGCAGAACTCAGTAAATTCTTTTGGGGTTATGCACTTGAGAGTGCAGTTTATATTATAAACAGAGTACCCTCTAAATCAATTGAGCAAACTCTATAAGAGTTAATGTATGGTAAGAAACCTGCTCTTTCTCACCTGAGAGTATGGGGATGTCCTGCTTACGTTAAGAGGATGAGTTCAAATAAGCTAGGTGCTAAGTCTGACAGGTGTCTTTTTGTAGGTTGCCGTTGGTAGACTATAGAGTATACCTTCTTTAATCCTAAGGAACAAAAAGTTCTTGTTTCCGAAAATGATCAATTCCTCGTTAAGAAGCATATACTTGGGAAAGCTAGTGGGGGCAATCTTGAGTTGAGTACTCAAGAAGATAAAAAAGATAATCAACTGATTATAAGTATACCTACTAAATAAGATAGTGTAAGCATGGAACAACCTACTATAACATAAACATTACGTAGGTCAGGCCAGACTCCAATCGCTCCTAAGCGATATGGGTTTTTCATCTTTGATTATAAATATCTCTTCCTTTTAGAAGATGATGAGCCCAGGACTAACAAGGAGGTAATGGAAGGCTCAAAATCTGACAAATGGCTTATTTCCATGAGGTCAGAGATGGACTCCATGTATGAAAATCTAATCTAGAGCTTGATTGATGCTCCAAGTGGGATTAGGCCCATAGGATGTAAGTGGATTTTTAAGAGGAAAACTGATAAGGATGATTACAAAGAAAGGATGGTTGCAAAAGGATACATTAAAAAAGAAGGCATTGACTATGATGAGACCTTTTCACCAGTGGCAATGCTGAAGTCTATCAGGATACTCCTTGCCATCGACGCTCATTACGATTATGAGATTTGGTAGACGGATGTGAAGATAACATTTCTTAACGGGAATCTAGATAGGGATATGTTTAACGCACAACCTAAGGGTTTTACATCCATGGATGGCTCAAAGGTATGCAAGTTGTAAAAGTCCATTTATGGACTTGAGCAAGCATCAAGGAGTTGGAATATTAGGTTTGACGAGACAATCTGAAAAATTTGTTTTGTGTCAAATGCTAATGAGCCTTATGTATATAAGAAAGCTAGTGGGAGTGCGATCGTTTTCTTTGTATTATATGTCGATGAAATATTATTAATAGGAAATGATATTCCTTCTCTTCAGATAATTAAGTCATGGTTATCAAAGAAGTTCTCCATGAAAGACCTTGAAAAAGAAGCTTTTATACTTGGGATAAAAATCTACCGAGATAGATCCAGAAGGTTGCTAGGTCTTTCACAAAGTACGTACATAGATAAGGTTTTGGCTAGATTTAACCTTTAGTAGTCAAGAAAATGTCTCACGGGGATTAACCTTTCTAAATCTCAGTGTGAGAGAACACAAGAGGAGAGACTGCACATGAATGGAATACCCTTGCCTCGGTAATAGGTTCCATCATGTATGCTATGGTATTCACTTGGCCTGACGTCTCACATGCGTTGAGCTTCACGAGCAGATTTCAATCTGGGCTAGGTGAGAAGTATTGGATGGCCATTAAAACTATCTTTAAGTACTCACGTAGGAGTAAGGATATGTTTTTAGTAGATGGAGAATGTGATCTCACTTTGAAGGGATACACCGATGCAAGTTTTTAGTCTGACAAGGATGATTATAAGTCCCAGTCAGGTTATGTGTTTACATTAAATGAAGGGGAAGTTGTTTGCAAAAGTTTCAAACAAGATACGACTACCGATTCAACCATAGAATCTGAGTACATAGCTACTTCAGAAGCGATTAACCAAGCTGTCTGGCTTAAGGGATTTATTGGTGATCCCAATGTGGTGTCCACCATTGTAAATCTAATAGTGATCTATTATGATAACAATGGGGATATTTCTCAAGCAAAGGAACCACAATCTCGTCAAAAAACGGACATGTACTAAGAAAATATGATGTCATTTAGGAGATAATAGCCAAGAAAGATATAAATTTAAAATACATCCCGATAGATCAGAATCTAGAGGATGGGTTAACTAAGCCATTGGCTCAAGTTAAACAAGGCCAACATGTTAACGAGTATGGAATGAGGCACATTAGGGTGATATATCTTTATTAGTTATAATGTACAAAAAATATAGAATTATTAATAATAATAATAATTAAGACATCATTGTTGCTTATCAGTGCTTTCTGTTTATTTATATATCTCGCTGGTATCATTTATGAATAGTATTAAATATGTATATGTGCATTGATGAGACAAAATACATGAATACTTCATAGCATAATAGTGCAAGGACATAGTGGGAGCTATGTAGTGTGAGAATTGCACATATGTGTTACTATGAATAGTCTAAATATCCATAGTCATAGTTTCATTACGACTGGACATCAATGGAATGAACATCCTAGCATGTGAGGCTTACTCCTTAGATTAGATCCAAGTAGCAGATCTCACCAGTTGAAAGTGCTACCTTGAATTAACACATGAATGTATTCGGGTACCACATTGGACTCTGCTATAAGACAAACACTCAAAAATAACTATATCCATGTGTTGGTGTCATGTCTTATTGCAATAGTAGTACAAGTATCCTCAGATCTGAGATACGGGTTACCTTGTGTAGGAGTTGTTATACTTTGGGTCATACTTATTCATACCCTAACGATCAAGATGACACGGGTGATTACGGGTTTAGTGATGATCACATGCTGGTAATCCGAGTAGTTAAGAAGAGATCCATCGCTCCTGATATAGTGATATAATGGGAGATGTACCTTAGGGCCCCTTATTGAAGTGGCACACTCATAAAGCTCAGATCCGAGTATAAGATAGAATGGGTTTTTAGTCAATCTTGATACATAATGGTTGAGTGGTGTTCTTCATGAATAAGTCTAATTCCAGGATAGCTACGGCTATTACATAAACTAACACTTAATCCGAGCTCAATAAATTGGATTATACTTAACTTGATGGAAGGAGTGTATTGTATTGGTTAATATAGCAGAACAGGGTCAAGTCAAAAGCACGTGATGTTTTAAGTATCGAGGATCATACACCTTTGCTAGAAAGCCCATTTGATCATCTAGAGCTATCACTTTCCATATCAATTTGGAACATTAAGCCTAAAGGTTCCCAGATGGGAAGCCAAGTTTAGGTTAACCTCTAGCGGCTCTATACTTTGGGGTCCTATGAGGTCACACACTTTGGGTCTTTATTGGACTAAGTAAAGAACCTATAGACTAGGTCTATGCTGAAAATATAATTTGACAAATTTGTTAGAATAATTATTAATTGGTTGGATCGAATTAATAATTAAAGAGAATAAAGAGATGATAGGGAAAATTACACAGAGCGGAGCCAGGGAATTTTTCCCATTGTGAGTGGGCCCCAAAATAACACAGGTTGTTCGAAGTGGGGCCTGCGTGGTTGAAGAGCTCGCGGGCCGCTATCTGAACTAATTTTTTTTATGTAAGTAGGACATCCCCAAACTCTCAGTTGAGAAAGAGCGGGTTTCTTACTATAGAATAATTCATATGGAGTTTGATCAACTAATTTAGAGGGCACTCTATTTAAAATATAAACTTCACTCTGAAGTGCATAAACCCAAAAGGATATGCTGAGTTCTGCTTGGCTCATCATGGACCAAACCATATCGAGTAGGGTTTGATTCCTTGTTTCTGACATTCCATTGTGTTAGGGTGTATAAGGAGGTGTCCACTCGGATAAAATACCATTATCCCTTAGATTATCCTGAAACTCTTGGCTTAAGTATTCACCACCTCGATCAGATCGAAGGGTCTTGATACTTTTCCCAAGCTGTTTCTCTACCTCGATTATGAACTCATTGAATTTCTCAAAACTTTCAAACTTGTACCTCATAAGGTACAAATAATCATACCGCAAGTAATCATTGATAAAGGTTATGAAGTAGATGAAACCATCATGTGTCTTATCACTCATTGGACCGCATACATCGGAATGTATTTTTTCTAAAGTAATAGTGATACGTTATCCCTTTCCTTTGAAAGGTTTCTTAGTCATCTTCCCTTTTAAACAAGGTTCACGCACACCATAGGATACTTATTCCATTGGGCCTAAGTCTCCACATTTAGGTAACTTAGTTAAGCGAGTCTCATTTATGTGGCCTAGACTACAATGCCATAAGTATGAGGATTCCTCATTATCCAATTTCAATTTCTTAATAATATTCATATTCAGAATTTCGGTTTTAGTATCTAGAACTTAAATGCCATCCATAGAGGTTTCACAAGCATAAAGAACATTATCAGATGGAATTTGAAATTTATTATTAGAAAATAAAATTTCGAATCCCTCTGTTGCTAAAAGTGCAACAGAAATAATACTCTTAGTGACAGCATGAATATAATAGCAATTGTTCAAAACTAAAACTAAGCCACTAGGAAAACGAAGGCTATATGTCCCTACAGCTGTTGTAGCTACCTGTGCTCTATTTCCAACTCTTAGGTCCATTTTCCTCTTTGCAAGCCTCCTTTTGTTCCATAATCCCTGCAAAAAGGTGTTAGACATGATGTATACCCTAAAGGCAATTAGGGTGATATGTCTTTATTAGCTATAATGTAAATTATTAATAATAATCAAGGGCATTCTGTTACTTATTAGTGCTTCTTTTTAATTGTATCTCGCTGGTATCATATATATTTGGATATGTATATGCACATTGATGAAACAAAGTCCATGACTAATTCATAGCGTAAAAGTGCAAGGACATAGTGAGAGCTATGTGGAGTGAGAACTACACATAAGTGTTACTATGAATAGTCTAAATATCCCTAGTCATAGTTCCATTGAGATTGGACATCAATGGAGCAGATTCATAAGTGTATAATTACACTTATTATCATTATAATTTTAAACACTAAATACTATATTTTAAGTCATTTTTATACTTCATATAAAAAGATTTCACGTGGTATGTAGTTGTTTTTTATGCAAAGGCAGATACTAGGTAAATCTTGGGAGTAAAATGATCTAAAGTGGAATTCTATGAAAAAAAAGTGAAAAAGGTGCAAAAAGATGCATGGAACTCAAAGATTTGGCTTAGGTTTGAAGTTGTCAAAGATCGGTGAAGTTGCACGGAGAATTCTGAAGAAAATTCAATTCACGATCGCGACAATCATTCGCGGTCATGACTTATTCTTCTTCAGAACAGAAGTCTACAAATCAAAGATTCACGGTTGCAACAAGTATATTGTGGCGTGACTTGGATGGTTTTCTGGTTTTATCTTCTTAACTACCAACCGCCAGGTAAGCATGATCAACTACCAACGAAAAGACACTTATCAGAAGTCAACCAATCATGAAAAGGTGCCTATCCATTGTGGATTAAATCAAAGCTTCTCAACAATTCACAATGAAGAGATGCAATCTTTCACCAATGGACACAACTGTTCGTTTGGATAGACGCAACCCTTCAAACTCTATAAATAGGACTCCAAACCTTACAAATTTCATGCACCACCAAAGAGGAGAACATTAGAGTGAAATTATAGAGAGATGTAATGTGTGTATGTACAGAGAGTTTGCTATGTTCATAAGTGTTGGAGAGAAAATGTTTAACTGATTCGAATCCTTGTTTCGATCATTAGATTTCGCTATATTCACGAGCGATTGTTGTATAAGTGTACTTGCAAATAACTTATCAATAAAATTTTTCTTTCTTCAATATTCGTTTATTCGATATTCGCAAAAAATAGCATCCTAGCGGAGGTTCTGTACGGGCTGAGACCAAATTCAAAGCAGACGCAGGAATTACGGTAATTGACAACTCCCATTAAAGAGTGGATACGGTTTGATCAACTTTAGCTTTCACTTGCATACCTTACAACTTTGCTTTACTTTCTAATTATACCTTCTATTTCGAAGTTTATGATATGTCTATGTGTCATAATGCGTATTTCGTGTTAAGTCTTTTATGTTAATTAAGTCATATTGGTTGGAGTTAATTTTAAGAGTAATTTTAGGGTTAACAATGTCGTGTATAATCATTGGATCTATGATATAACACTATTTAGTGAGCCAACATTTTTGGAATGGTAACTTGCTAAATATGGCTATGAGAGAGCGACCCGTACTAAGCATAGTTGACGTTGTCCAGGTTTATATAACTGTGTTAGTTCGTTTGTGCTAGGTTTAGAAAAGTCATTTCATGTGTTGCTCTGCGGCGAATAATTGAACATCTGGGTATTTAGAACTTGCATGCTTTCTCTGCTATCCTTATTTCATAGGGAAAATCTATATATTTAGGTTCTCTAATCTTTCATACTTATATTTACTCATTTTTCATTCTAATCCTTCTTTCCTAACCTTTACTTTAATATCTATTATTTTCTTTATTTTATCTTCCTTTTCGATCTTTAAAACTACTCCTTCCCTATGGGATCGATATCTTTTAAAACTACATAGCAACTGTATACTTGCAGTTATCATCATTTTTCTATTTGATAAGATGTACTAACAACACCTATATTTTTCGTGAACATGTTTTTGGAACGATATATATATATATATAGCCGAATCTTGTGAACAAACTATTAAACTTATCAATAGAAATGTGGCGAACAAGTTTTTTGCACCGTTGCCAAGGAAGGCAAGTGCGTTCTAGAAATCAAATTGTCCTGGGAAGGTAAGTACTTTCTAAAAATCAATTACATTTATTTATTTTATTTTCTTTTACCATATAAAATTCTAAATTTCATTCTAGATTTGAAAAGATTATGAAATAATCATCTTGGAGGTGATATGTCATAATATTTCATCTTAATTCTTGACAAATAGAAGATTTTCTTCTATTTTCCTTTTCGCGTTCGCGACTGTCAGTTACGCTCGTGATTTTCCCTATAAAACTTTCTATTTCTCAAAATTCTGTTAGTCACGATCGTGAATTGTGATCATGATCGCGACCTATGTGATAACTGCAGCAGTTCGAGCAGTTATTCAATAGTTATTCCACTAAACTCTATATATTGATGCAATTTTGTTCATCAATAACCCACTTCTACAATCTAAGTTCTTCTTTCCAAACCAAAATCTATTCTAAAAACCCAGATCCTTTCATTCCTCATAAATTTTCTTTCTTACAAAATGGTTTATCTGACGAGATCTGGTGTTTTTCAACCCAAGAATATTCAGGAATGGTACGAAGTGCCATTCCCTATTTATTCCGAGGAAGAAGGAGATCATTATGAAATGATCAGAGTTGCTGAATTTAAGAGTTCCTATACGATTCATAGGAATAGTCTTATTCATTTGGATATATTTGACAGAATTATGTATTATTTGAGAATACTTAATTTTTCTATTTACTCCAACTTAACTCTCAGAAATAATGTGAGCAATTTCATGGAAATGCTAGTCACAGTGGCATGGAGAAATGATAGACAAAACTATTTGATCTATCACCACCAAGGGAAAGAATATAAGCTTATGAGGAAGGCTTTGGAAAAATGTTTGGGATTTCTAAGGGATTGTTACTACAAAATGCTTCCTGGTTGGAATCCTGTACCAACGTGGAATCACTTAACAGGCCAAATTGATTACGAACAAGAATCTGCCTATAGCTAGTGGATTCATGATCCTTGTTTGTTGGTACTACACTTTTACTTAAGTGGAGCACTATTTCGCAAATCCAACACCGATATTGTCACACCTGAAGAATTGTTTATCTTGGAAGCAATTATGGAGGGAACACATGTCGATGTCTCTGGGATTATGATGGAGAAACTCATGTCTACAGCACAAAATCCCGAAATGACCGAATATGGGTGCCGGACAATGGTAAATCTGTTGGGATAAGTAGGAAGATTACCCTATTTTATAGAAATTTTCACTAGTGATTCAGGAGTTGACAATGGAAGTCTTCTTTGAGAAAAATTTCTTATTAAGTTGTATTGGAGAAGATAGGATAACTTATAATTGGAGATCTTGGGATGAAAGGGCGGAAGCAGACCGAGAGAGAGAAAGGGAAAACATATGGGAAGAGGAAAATAGAAATTCTAACCTCCATAGAAGGTTAAATGACTTTATGGAAGGGCAGATTTTAATCCATAGAAAAATCGAAGACATTTGTGTTTTACTGGTTCATGTCGAGCAAGATTTAAGAGAATCTTACTATGAGATTAATCGAATGATAGGATCATTTTCCCATGAATAACTTTCCTAACTTTTCGATTTAGAAAATTTGTATTGGTAGATTTCAATTTGTTTTGTGTTTCGTATTATTCGTGTTTGTTTGTTTAATTGTTTTCTTTTGTTATGTTCGCTTGTAAATATTTGTTATTATAAATGAAAATAAATTTGAACAACAAGACATTGATGTTCAATTGCTATCATCACCATGATTACTCAAGGTATAATAGTAAATATTTATTGTTTATATTTAACAAAGTTTGTTTGTGTTTG